>VXAV01003567.1:313625-366292 GCA_013399715.1 Alectura lathami
AAAAAAAAAAAAAGCATTTGCAAGTATTCATATATGTACATAAAAGATATGGAATGTCCCAGTCATTACTGTCCAACAGACAGGATGTGATTTATCATATATATTAATAGTATTTTTAAAAAGTACCAAAAGAAGTGCCATTTTCATATGCACTGAGATGTTCTCCCTTCACAGTCATGCATAGACTACTTCTCATTCCTTCTGCAGAGAAAATAAATTTACTATGAAGTATAAGGTACCTTTCATGCTGTTGTTGAAGTTGACACATTTTACATATGTTTGGCCTTTCTTTTTTACCAGAAGTTTCTGCTCCAAGTGTAAAATCATCTTTAGTCTGGTTTTCAAGTGTCTTCCAGCTTTTTGTTCAGTGATAGACCAGAAACTAGCTGAGATTTGGCCATTTTCCAGCTTATGATTACCTTTTCCCAGGCTCCAGAATGACAGACAGGCGATCAGATATGTAACTTTTATGAGCTAAATGATACAAAAAAAAAGTTATCTCTTTCTCCTAAGAATGAAAGCAAATCCACTAGTTAAAATTTTCTGCTGCTCCCACTGGACTTTTCTCCCTCCTGCTACAGTATCCTTCCTAAGTCAATCTGAACTCAGGCCATCCCATGCAGGCATTAGCAGAAATAGCTGGCCTCATCCTCTGATCATCAGAAGCTCTAGGTTATACTCAGTTAAGCTTCAAAATTAATTCCACATTTGAGAAACCCTCTCAAAGAGTATCCTTATATTCCAGGGAGGCTTGAATGTCTCAGCTGAATAGCCAATTAAAAACATTTTGCTAATCACCACTGAATCGCTTTAAAGCTGTCTCCAAAGATGACTCTAGAGGCTGGAAGGTCAGTTCATGTCAGACAGGAATTGACAGTTTCATGTCATGTTCATATCCCTTCCAACAGCAAAACTGTGACATAGTCAGTAACATTGACAGCACTGTGTATTTTACTAGCATGGTGCTCAGTAGCTGCCATTTCCAGTGAAAAAGCTGCCTCTTTTCACCTCTCAAATAGATATGTTTCATTGTAAATCCGGATAGAAAATATAGTCAAGTGAGTAGTCTTCATTTCAAAAAACCACAAAACTCAAAACTAAATTGAAACTTAATTTCAAGCACATTAATTCCTACAAGTCTATATTTTACCTCCCTTGCAATTCCCATTTGCTTTTGGGAAATGAATACGTTCTCTATTGTTCTTTTCTCCCCCTTTTAACAGTAAAGGAGATTTTTTGAGAGGTACAGGAAAGACTTTGTGCCAAACAGAACCTTGTTCTTTCAATGGCTTTTAGGAGTGGTTTCATGTTCAATTCAGACAATGGAAATGGATTTTAGGGATATTAGATACCTCTGCATCTAACTGTATGCAATATACCCAGCCTTATATTGCCTGATTTCTTTCTCTTCACCAGCAGCCATTCTGAAGCCTATGGGGGATTGTCTGTGGAGGGAGGTTACATATAAAATGTGTCAGAATCCAGCCTAAACATAATAACCTAGTGCTTTTTCACTTTAAGTCAATTTACAATTTATTTTATCTGCCATTAAATTTGATTCAATTATTTTTATGGTGAATAATGCAATGTCTACCCTTTAATTATACCATTACCTAATTAGCTTATTGGCTAGACAAAGATGCTACATTTTAATTAATTAAGAAGAAATCACATATGTGTCTGAAATGAAGGCCAAAAGGTGTTCTGCTCAGAGTGGCTAAGCAGACATTCGTTGACCTTATAGGTACTACTGCATAATGTACAAGCTGCAAAACACAATCCATTTCAACACACTAATGCAATCACAAATTCAATTGGGTTGAATGAATTTGCTCCAAATAAAACCAAAGCTGCTTTGTTTCACACATGTTTCCAGGCTTATAATATGCTGCAAGTTTTGAAATATGTCTGGGCAATAAATACAGCTCTCTTGAAGGACAGCACACTAGAATGAATAAGATGCAGAGAGAGAANGGGAAGGCTGTTCCCTCTCTCTCTGCCTGCATGCAACTAGGCAAACCCACAGAAACAAGGGTGCTACCTCAGGAATGGGTTGCCTTTCTGTCATAGCTACCTATGCTACACAGATAACTTGGGACTATTTTGCCCAATGCACAGCTGAGATGTGGAAGTTAGTGTTTATTGTTAAAACAGGTTAGAAAAAAAAAAAATCAAACCCAAATAATTTATTTTTAAAAGTCAAATAAAATTTTAGAAAAATAGTATAAAGCATTGCTGAAAATTCAGTGTCATAGGACAGAAATAAGGGTGCTCAGAATGACATCAGAGTTAAAAAGTAAACTCGGCTTGGATTAAGATCATAGAATATTTACCAGCAACATGAACAAACCATATGCAGCTCTTAACCCCATTTGAAACTGATCATTAGTAATTACAGCTAAAACAGAAGCCAGCACTCCTTAGCTCGTGTCTCACATTAACCATCAAGAGGAAATAAATAGCAGATTGACCTTCACCATCTCACAACCTTGTCTTACTTTGCCCCGCTGAACACTGGCTTTGTAATTCGGGCTAATATTTAATCTTGGAAATTAGTTTTTTCGTGTCTCTGTATGCAGTCTACTGAATATATTTGGGAAAAATCCACTGAACTCTTGTTCTCGCACAGCATGAGGTTGTTTGTTTTATGTACAGGTATTCTTTTTTGCAGGTATTTCAATCAGCCCAATGCAAAGGCAGCACAGATTATATATCAGGTTCTGTCATTAGGAGTTAGTGACAGGTTATCCTGCCCTATTTGGAAAAAAATCATTTCATACAAGTGTTGTGCACAGCGTACAGACATCTACAATCGGTCTTAACGTATTTGATGTAAGTGGGTACAACCTGGTAACATATGGTTTAAGGCCTTTTTACATAACCTCCTTCTTGCTGATGCATTTTGAAAATAGCTCAAGGGGGACAATCTGGCTTAGCTAGGAAGTAAGTGCTGCATTTTGATACAAATCCTCATGTTTACCCCCTGAGCACTAAGCAGTTTGATTTCCTGTCTATCTAGTGTTGATTAGTGTTGCAAACTGAATACAATGGTAACTCGACATTGCAGGAAAAAAAAAACTTCCAACCTAAAAGGGTTATTTATCCAAATCCACTCTTTGGGCATGCTGTTGTCACTTTTTACCCCCCTCCCTTGTTCATTTTTACTGATGTGACTTTATCAGCAGCAGCTCTAGGGGCAGATGGCCTTTAAAGGTATGAGAGAGGATGCCACTGTGCAATTTGTCACCTAGCTAGCAATAAATTACTGGGGACATGAGGAATGTCTGCATGTGACTCTTCTACCACTAGCACATACATACAGTGACTGAGCGTGTGTTTGTACATATATGAGTCCAATTACTTTTACTGATTCATTTATGTAATGTGTAAAGGAACAATTATATTCTAATGAATGTGAAGACTCGTTTTTACCCTTTCTGCCACTGCCCCATTATTCAGACTGTTTTAATACATTGGCATTTTGTTTATAGACGAGTAAATGACGTGCTGTAATTTGGAAAACTCTGCAAGTGATTTTGTCCCTCCAAACTTTAAACAGTCTCCTTGCTAGGGGTTAGAAATCTGTCTAGCCTCTTTAGATTTGCTGTTGAGCAGAAATCAGCGTCACCCAGCTAGATATTTGATTATAAGTTTATCTGTGTACAAGCCCATTCCTGCTTGCAGCAGAGAAAACAGAAAGGAATGCAGGAGGGCCACAAGGCCAAGGATCTTTATCTCATCCTGGGCATTACTTACCTTCTCTCTCTGATTTCAGACTAGCCTAACATACGCAGTCTTGCCTTTCAGCTTCAGGCTTTCAGCTTTACTTCTCAGCTCATCCCGTTGAAACAACATGGCCTTTAAAAGAAAGGTGACCATGCACCTTCTGCACAATTTCTTTATAACACAAAGAAACCTTGAAACTTTAGATGCCAGAGCAAGAAGAATGCTTTAATCTGAGCAGCATCTTCCACCAAGGTCTGAATGCTTACAAATCAGCAGCCTGGGCATAAACCATTTGCACCTTTCAGTATAACACATCATTTCTATTTAACTATTATACTACCAATACCAGCAAAAATGCTCTTAAAATACCTTTTAAGCTACAACAAAGACTGTCTTTTATTTCAGAGCACAGCTTATTGAAGGCAAGATGTGTTTCCTGGTTATTAGCTCTCAGGCTATTGCAGTGAAGGAAATGAGTCTATGTCTCCCTGAACAAATGCAGAACTGAAAGGTGTTACAGATTTCAGACACACACAGTTCGCACACAGTGTTAATCAGAGCCAAACATGAAGTCACCACAGGTGGTTGTGCAGGGCCAATACAGAGGTAGTTTGGCACACAGATAATTTGCAGGGTTACTGCATTTTTCCATGTGTTTTGTACAAGACTGTTTCCCTTAAGTTGTGTCTGCAAGATGGGGGTGAAAATTACAGGACTTTTACAGATTTTAATGTGATTTTTAGTAGATTAGCATTTATAATAGAATTCATTACCAAAATAATGTTCTGATTGGAATTTTCTCATAATGGAGGGATTTCCTCGCAGTCACAAATCCACATGGTACCCATATCCGCTTACAGATGTAATATTAATATTTATAAAGATAGTGTAATTCTTAAATTCTGTGTAATTCTGTCAGTTAAATATTTTGAATTAATTTGATCATGGGAGATCCAAACTGGCTTACATTTAACAAGCTCTCCATCATGGTAAAAGGAAGTTTTCCTCACTAAGACCAGCCTTGGAGGCTTGGAAATATTAGCTCCACCTAAGCTACCTCATAGGAAATTCAGAATGTCTAGAATTTTGGAGCAAATTAATCATTACAATGTAGGTTTTTTTGTACCTACACTAATTTTTTGAAAAGAAAACCGTAATTAGGTCTACCTGACTAGCCATTCCTCAAGTTCTCTAGTGCTAAAATAAAGTGAGTATGAACACCTGCCTCAAAGAATTTTGAAGTGATAATGGCTGCAGACAGAGAGGAGATTTCAGATGAAAATTGCTGTATATAAACAAGTGATCATTATTACTTGCTTAGTTCTCATACAGACATATGTATCAAGTGCATTTGGAATCCTTTCTATTGAGCAAATTCCATATAGACAACAACCTGATTCCAGTCACTGTACATAGATTGAAACCATTCTGTTCTTTCAGAACCAAAGGCAGTGCTGCCATGAGTCACAGCCTCCCCTCTGACAGTTTCACTGGAAGGTAGTTTTGAAGAATGATGAGATTTTGACTTGCATCCACACTTTAAAACCCTCTTAAACCATTCAGCCCCTCTTGGGGTTCATCTTTCCTGCAATAAAGGTGTGTTTCCAGCATCAAGATAATTATCTTGATATAGAAGCCAATTGGAAACAAAACATAGGTGCCTTTTACTTTTACTAGACTTTGAGCAGCTATACCGGTGTAAAAAACTACAGTTCCTTCTTTCAGCTAGGATTTTTATAGGTTCACTATTTTGGCATAACAAAGCATGTAAAAAGTTTGATGCAAAGGTAAGTTTTTACTTTTCTCCAGTAGAGACAGGGCTGTAGTTACTGATGTTGATTTTACTAGGCCATGATGAATATCATTCCACATCTCCTATGGATGATCTATCTGTCCACTAACTACAGATGTAAAAATAATTGGAATCCATGGGCAAATTCACATTTTTAAAAATGTTTCTTATGGCTATAACCTCACTAACTCAGTAACTGAGGAGTTCTGTAATGGTGTGCTGCCATGTTAATTAAAAGCAACATCATGATATAATTTCCCATGTCTTCCCCTTCTGTTTTCAAAAGACAATATCTGAGGATATGAAACAGCTGGTGGGGAAAAAAAAACTGTTTAGGAAAAAAAAAATGTATAAAAATAATGTATGCACTTGGCTAATATAATACAGAAATACTGCAGCTCAACATTTAGATGTCATTAAGTATCACAGGAAATACACAAATTATCTGGGCTCAAATCCAGCTGATGTGTTTAGTGACACCATGATCAGAGGACACGCTATTCAATTATCTTTGCTATCTGAAGCAATTCTGTTCTTTTTCTTAGTCCTATCCTACAGTGTCCATCACCTTTATACTTAGTGTAAACTAATATCACAGTAGGTTGCCAAACTATAAGCTAAAGAACATGGTTCCCCGAAGAACTAGCTAATGAAGAGATAACAAGTTATCATTCTGGAGAGAAGGGACAAGTGTAAGTCGTAACAATTTTAAAAGAATATTTTCGTTAATGATATTGGAACAAAAAACTGTTCTAATGAAATTCACTACCAGTACTGGTTGGGAGATAAAGTCAATACAGAGAATGGAATATTGCAAAAGAAGAACTGAAAGACCTATGGGACCAAAGTATGAGATAAAAGGACAAAGTACAAAGTCATGCATGTAGGAGCAAAAAAGGATTTCTGCTAAATGCCAAAAATGCGTTGTCTATAGATAATCGAGTAACAATGAAACACTAAAATGATTCAGCCATAATAAAGGCTAAAGCTATCAAGACTGCTTTAGGACAAATATTTTCAGTAGGAGCACAGAAATTTTGTGTAGTAAAGGCACCAAGAATAATCACATTTATTAAATGCAGTTCTGGATACCGATATTAAAGAAAGACAATCTCAACCTGAAGCAATTCAGGAAGGAGTAGGAGGAGCAGGAGACAGCTGGATAACAGCGCTTATGAGTCTGACTTGCTAGGCTTGGGTAAAACAAAAACTAAGCAGAGATAATGACTGCTTTCCACAGGTAAGCCAAAGTGAGCCAAAGCTAGTTCAGCCAAAGGATGTAAACAGCCAAGGAGTTACAAACAGACCATGACTAAATTTAGGCTGGAAGCAGGAAAGTTTCTAGCCATTAGAAGGGTAAAATTCTGGAATACTCTACTTCTGCTACTATCACAGTAGCATCAGTATTTTTTTGTTAGATGAAGCTGGAAAATGTTTTGAATGGGTTTCCAAACCATGCCTGTCCATAGTGAGAGATTCAGCTAAATCTGTGTGTGTTAGCATAAACCAATGTGTGCAAAGCCTTATCTGCACTGGAATGCCACACAGCTGCAAGGATGGAGACAAATTCATCCTTGCCAAGGAGATAGCTGTTTCCAGCAGCCTGTGAGTGCCCCTGTGTTGAAGGTCTCACTCCAACCAGGCAGGCAGGCGAGCATCCTGCATGGGCACCTGCTGGCCCATCTCAGGCAAAAACAGCCAGGCCACTTCTTGTAAATTCGTGTACTGGCATGCACTGCCTGATTTTGCCTGAAGCAATTCAAGGGATGCTCATCAAATATACTTTGCTGGCTGATCCCGGTGTCTAGCAGCAAGATGTTGTAATTTCTTCCACCACACAGGTGGATCAGAAACAGGACATTTTTCTGCGTCTTGTTATACAGTGTTGCAGAACTGCACAACCGCTTATTGTGGACCTGATTATGTAGATATAAGCACACCTATGCTATTACAGTTCATTCCCACAAGGTTTATTCTACTAGGATTTACAGTTATATAAATATTTCAGTAAAATACAGTATTCCTAATCTAAATGGGTATACTGGTATGAAATTTATGTATAGATAAGGCCTAGAAGAATCGGGCACTACCAACCTACTGTTTCTTGTTCTGATGAGGCCAAAGCAATGGTAATCACATTACACTAAAGTCCTGACACAATTAGCAAACATGCTGAAATGAAAAAGAATTCACTTTAGTGTCCCTGAAAGCTTTATTGTGGTTAGCAAGTGTTCATTTTCATAACAGTATAATTGCAGGAATGGGAAATCGCAGGTAATTGCTGTTGTTGTGACCTTGATCCTTTACTAATGAAATTAACGTAATTGCTACCATTTTGATTCCTACCCATTTACAGGCAGCTTCAAAGTTTTTGAGGAGAGCAATGAGGGGAAAAGTGATATTTGATTTTTTTTTTTTCTTTTTTTTTCTGCCTCTTAGCTATCATAGGGAAAATAACTCTTATTCCACTGATGGGATTTAGGAGTTTTCCCCTTCATTTTGCTGTAATCTGACTTCCCAAATGGCTTATAAATCTTTACTGAACACTCTGATTGAACAGTGTTGACAATCTTGACAATCAAATTTAATGAAAATGAAAAAAAAAAAAATCAGATCATTTTATTCAATGATTGATAGACATCTTCCTACTTCCAGAGCAGCCTTTGAGGATTAAGGAGTAGCTCTCTATCCTGAAAGTACCATATCACATTCTCTGATGCGGTTCTTACACCAGAAAAAAAAAACTGTGAGAAGCTGTTCTGAGAACCCTATGGACCTCTATGAGTTCCTTTCTCCAGCTGATGTTTTCCTTATACAGTGTAGGCTAAACTAGAACTAAAAGCTGGGAACTTTGCTTTCCTGACTGTGCTCATAGTGACAATATACCCACACCTGGAATGAAATATTCATTATTTGGCTTTAAATTCATTTATTTCCTTCAGCTTTGGTTTTAGATTTTTATTTCATTTGTTTTATGCCCTGCCTTGAGGTTAAGATCTTCTTCATCTTCATGACAGTCTCATGACATTCACACTGGCAACAGGTGAGGCCCCAATGTACTGCAGCGCTGATTCTTACAGACAGATCACTTGGCCTTAGCTCCCCAGATTACATGATCATAACATCCGAAGTGAAAGAAAATTGAGATATATTTCATATTGCCTATGTACTCGTTCATTTACTGGCAGTGCAGCATCCTTCTCTTCAAAGGCATTTTTTTGCATTTTGCTCCAGCAAAATAGCTTTCTTTTGTATTGTTTTGTTCTATTTTTGCTGAGCCTTCCTTGTAATCTAGATCTACTCAGAGGTAGTCATAACTTCTTTAACCATGGAGATAAGTTAATTAAGGAACAAATGACAAAAGCATATTGGATGTGCAAACAAACCTTACTTGGCTACTAGCCCAAAATTGTCCTATTTGAAATGTCAATGAAGGCAATGGGAGTCCCTACACAGAAAAGAGGTTTACTCATTTTCCACAGGACTGATGTCAAAAAGGATGCAGGAATCCACAGACTAACTAACCAACCAACCAAGTTATCCCAGCGTGAAATAATCATTGAATAGTAAAAACCGAATAACTTGTTCCTTGATAAACAAGAAAACCTCACTCCCTATATCCAGCCAGTTTCTATGTAGCTGAAATATCTCTTTGGGCTGCTGTAAATTCACAGGGGAGCTTGACAAACTCAGTTAAACTGCCTGGTGAAAGCAGTTTAAAGCCAGTTACTTGTCCCTCTGCAAACTGGTACTCTCACTATCAGACAGCTCAGGGACAGAAATTATCACTATCTTTTTCTTTATGTGATCATATTGCACCCATTTCCTTATAAATTGAGGAATAACATATTATTTGTATGAGTACATATGATTTTCCTATGCATATATTTAAGTATCTGCATGTTTTTGCTCATCTGTATGCAGATGTTCACAGTCTGAGTTTGCAATCCTAGCCAAGCCTCCTTCTCTGCAGTAGCTTACTCACTGTATACGGAAAGGTTGCAGACAGAACGCACACATAATAACATTAATGCTAATTATCTTCTACTTTTAAGTTTCAAGTGAAAATTGTTTGGCAAACAGATGGAAAGCTCTGAAACTGTCTGGAGTGTGCACTCCAGCCCAAGGGAAGCATTAAAAAAAAAAAAAAAATCCATAGAATAGTAAGACATAGAATAGTAAGACTTCCATCAAGAAAACAGTTAAAAATAAATTAACTTTTCAAAATCAAGGGTAATCTAGATGACTATATATTATCTTGATGGCAGCCACATCCTTTTCCTGGTCTTGCTTCTAACTTGTCTCTGCTGGAAGTCTCTTTTAAGATCATCCTCAGACAAATCACAGTCTCTGCTTTTTTTTCTCTCCTATTAAGTTTCGACTTCTCGACTTTCGCAGCTCTCTTTTCTTCCCATATTCCCCTGTTACTCTTCCTCCTTGGTTCACTCCCCCCATTTCTATCAAGGCTAATAGCTTCATGTCTCTCCCCACTCTTATTTCCACACCTCCTCCCTATCACCTCCTATGGCACTGAGTTTTACCTTCTCCAAGAGTGTCAAGTAATCTCCTTCTGCACTTTCACTGAGCAAGATCAAATACACTCCTGCCAGCTCCAGGAGTTGTTGTTCTTCTTATACAACAGAACAGACATGAGAGTGGGCCAAGGTCTCCTGTGAGGTTTTTTTTTGTCTGTTTGTTTTTAAGGACAAGCTGCATAGCTGGGGTTGAACAGCACACCATAAGGGTCTAACTTCCCAAAGTCCTCCCCTGGGCTCTGGCTCTGTCTGAGCTCCCTTTGAAGAAATTATGCTCCTGTTTACACACATGGAAAATTTCCAAAAATCATTCTGAATTCAGCCAGTTATAAATGGCAGCAGACTTTGGTCCCAGTGAGTACAAGCAAGTTTTAATTCATCTTGGATTTGTCACCATAAAATCATACTGTTAACAGTGGGATGAGCTATGTCCCGAACCTTGGAATGAGTGATCAGCACAGAAAATTGTTCAGCATGACAGACCTTGGAGATAGGGCTGGATTTCTTACACATGCACAACAGCCTCTAGTGGTCTTATATCATGAGGGTTTATGATACTCTCCTGAACAAGCAGGTAAATCTACTGATCAGAATTGATTTGTTGCTGCCTTGTCACAGAAGAAAAATTTCTAATTCTTTTTGTGTTGAAAACAGCCAAAGAAATAACTGCACTGATTTTCAATTAATTCTAAGCTAACTGATCAAAATAAGCAGGAAGAATATTTTGTTTTCAACATGCTTTAGTCCCTGGTACACTTTTTGTTTAGAGTTGCAACATGTCTCCGATAGGAATGCATTAAAGGGCGTTACAGGATTTAATAGATGTAACTACGTGAAATGAAGTATATGAATGGGCTCCAATTCCTTACAGCATACATGCTGTGAGGAATTTATTATTTGTGCATTTACTGCCACAAAAATGATAGTTGTTCACTAGGGATACACCACTAGTCTTAAGCTTCAGTTGTGGTTTTCTTGTGTGGTGGTTGTTTTTTTTTTTTCCTGGTACAAACCTTGCCTGGTCTGAATGCACCTGCCAGGCAGCATGTTCTCAGCTGACAGAAGAAAAACATGTCAGATGCTCCCTGATGGCTCTATGAGCCCTGCACGTGCTGTTTACCTGAGGCAGTATTCTTTATGTCAGCAAAAAAATGCCAAGCAATGGCTTTCAGGAACTGTGGAACAAGAAGGAGGATGCTGCCTGAGCATTGCTGTTTGTTTAAATATGCAGACTTGGAAAGAAGCTCTTATTACTCCCTGAAAAGATAGGCAAGTATGCAAAAATGCATAGAAACCTCTAGATCATTCTCTAGTTCTTGTTCTGATATTAGAAATTAGTGCCCGGGAGGACTCTAGGCTCTCTGTGTACTACCAACTTCCTGCTTAACACTGGGCAAACTGTACACCTTTTTTAGCATTTACCCAAATTAGCATTTTACAGTATCTCCACTGATTTTTTTTTCCCTTTTGTAGCAGAACTTATTCAATACTGTCAATCCTCAGGATCCAAAACACTGCCACTTTCAAAGCCGTTGCATAACTAGAGGCAGGGGACCAAACATTCAGCTCTGCATCCTCTCATATGCAGCTTAAGTATATGGCTCCACAGTTAATTACAGAGCTATCCAAAAGAGCCTGACCTGCCAGGCTAGATGCCGTACAAAAATGTGATAAAAAGACAAGTCCTCCCCAGAGAGCTTCCAATGTAAGGTGAATTGCAAGATATAAGCAAAAAGAAAAAAGGTGACAGAAAATAAATCTCCAGGTAAAGGTGTAATCACTACCTGTTTTGTAAGTGGTTCATCAGTTTTGTGATTAAATTCAGAACAGAAACAGCTGCCAACTAACCATCTTCACTGCAGTTGTGTATATGAGCTGCTACATATTCTTTGCAGTGTTGTCTCTGTTCCTTATCCTTCTGCATTTTACATTTTGCAAAATAAACGTTTTGTGAACACTACAATGATATACGATATTAACATTCAGGTTCATTATGCAACCAGATATTCACATACTGTAGCAAATGATACAGACCTATACTTTGCTGGGGTTTTGATCTCTGATCTAACCACAAGCCTTTTGCTGAAATATTGTCTTCTCCTTCTTTCCTGCTTTGTCTATAATATTTTGAAATGAGGTAAGCTTAAATCCCTGATGTTCTAAGTATGTTCACCTTGACAGTAGGACAAGGTCTTGGATTCATATATACTGAGAGCCATGTCACTAATCCACATTCGTCCACAAGCCCAAAAACCTCAGGAAAATGAGAAAAAAAAAAAAGAGAGAGAGAGAAAGAGAAAAGCGGGGAGATATTTAATTTGAATGAGTTCAGTAATTCTTCATCTATATGCTTGGCTTCTACTTACAACAATGTGAGGATGTGCAGAAACATTCCTTAAGAGTTTTACATGCCATTTATACTAATCAGAATTAAAGTTCACCTGAATACTAACAAACTTTTCCTTCAGGGAGAAAAATAGCTAATAAAAATCTATTACAAGCACATGAAAATAAACAAATCCATTTCTTAAATGACAAAATGGTCTTAGAAAGTCCAAAAAATGAAATTGGCTGTCGAAAAATTGAGGATTTGCCTGCTACAAAAACTCACTTTCAGCTTTCAGCTTGATTATGTTATTTAAATGACACCTATCTGCATTTTAATCCTTGTGTGAAAGTCTGCTGGTAGAATTAATAATTATGATCGAAAACCATGAAAGTCCATGCTAATGATAAGATAAAGAATTTACTCCCACCACCTACAGTGAGAAGCTAATCTTCCTCAGTGTCCTAATCTACTGACATACAGGGTTTGATCTGAAATAAGCTCTTAATAATGAATAATCTGGCTATGAATATGATCCTGCTCAGCAGAAAATGGAAGATTAAAGAAGGAGCTCTGCAGAATTATTTCTCTCATTCTTTCCAATTTTAACACTCCTTCTCTAGCGCGTCTTCTCCTACCTTCCACACGCAAAAAGAAAAAAAAAAAAAGAATAATAAAAATAATTAAAAAAAAAACCCACTTTTTTGATAGTTGCTGCCACCTTAAGGTCATAAACTGCCAGAGCTGCTGGTGCACCGAGCTACTCGAAGTGTTTTGACTTGCCCAGGCTTAAGAAGGCACCACTTTTCATTTTTCTTGGGTATGGAACAAAAGCTGCAAGCTGAATTTCCTTTAGAGCATGGGCTCTTTAATTGAGAGATGCCTGAAAGCCAAGTATATTCTTTTGACACGCACTCAAGGAGTTTGGATTTGGCACTTGTGGGAGCCAGCTTCCTGCCTGTTCAGTTTAACGAAATTAATCTTTGCGTGCATATACTTTACAAAGCACAGGGAGGCAAAACAAATTACAATTGATATTTATTTACTTGTGTTTGAAATCTGCAACTTGAACAAAGGTGTTACTGTGGCTTAGCACACATTTCACTTCTGCAACCAACTCATGAAGCCAGATACAGCAGACTTGAACAAACAACTGAGGAGAAATGAATTTCAAAAGTTCTGAGTTTCAGAAGCATCAGGCACCTCCATGTTTGGAATACCCTTGAGGGATGTATACCCTTGTGGAAATACATGGCATGGAAAATTGAGGCCATTTTATTCTATGTCTGGTTGAGCACCCAAACTTTTCTGACAGGTGATCTTACTGATGTCATCTGACCTTTGACTCAGCCCCTTCACTGGCACTGAACTCTGCAATCCACATGAAGAAATGCTAGTCATAAACAGATTCTTTTTTACACAGTTTTGGTTAAACAAGTATGTCCAGAAAATCAAAGATGTAAACATCTTGCCAACCATCTGGAACATTAAACAGTTCAACAAGACCTTGAAGTATAAATACATAAATGGAAGCATGTTAAGTTTAGTGACAGACACACTACAACATTTCTGTACCTGTATTGATTTAGATGTGTGAGAGAAGAAAAGCGACAAATGCAGCGTGTTAGAAATGAGTGTTACACAAGACAGCCTCCATCAAAAGCAACCATACTTTTCCAATTGAATAGGGATATTTGCCTACATATTCATTCAGTCACATAACTATTCTCAGGAGGAAAGAGGTTTGCTTTTATGTAAATTCCTGGCTGAACTCTCTGAGAAGAGTCAATGCTTTTGTCAAAGATGGCAAGCTCAAAAGTGGGATGAGAACAGATAATGAAAGGTGGAGGAGATGGCGGTTTGTACTCGCTTTCTCCCTGTAGCAGTCCCATCATGGTGGGGTGTTCCTGGCAGTTTGGCGATGGCTCCTGGCATCCCAAGAGGAATAACACACGGGAGCCAGGCCCTTCTCCGGAAGCCACTTCTGCACAGGCTGGAAGTGAGCGCACCATCTTGTCCTCTCCACAGAGCCAAGCAGAGCCACCAGCGTCAGGCAGGGCAGGAGAGAAGAGCAGCAGAGGGAGGAAAGCCCACTCCTGGCAGGTGAGGCAGCACAGGGCCAGGTGGCCATATGGCAGGCAGAGACTCCCTCCTGCAGTAGGGCTTTCCATACAGCCAGCCCCACAGTGAAGCAGGGGCCTGGCCAGGCCTGCCAGGAAGCAAAGCTTCTCATTGTAACTTCGTCTGGTGCCCAGGCTTAATCTTAGCTGTGCCAACTTCTGACTTTTTGTTTTTGATTTCTTCCTTTCCTTGCTCTTCAGTCAAACTCTCACAGATTTCCAGAGTCCAGACAAAAGCCCTCTTTGGTTTGGCGTGAGGGCATCCTTCTATCACATTGTGGCACACTTGCCAGTGACATTCTTCATTACAAGTTACTGTACCTCATGAACCTTTGGTTACCTCTCACGGTTGCCACTGGAAAACCCTGCAGTATTTTCCAGCAGCAGTTGTGGGCAGTAGCACAGTGCACAGCCCATGTGCTGTGGGAGCACTAATTGCCTTAATGGCCCTAAGCAGCCCCACCTGAGACCTACATCCGCAGCCCATTTAAGTTCAGCTTAGGCAGTTTTCACTTTCCTTAATGCAGGGGCAATGGTGGTTCTATGCAGAAGGGACTAAGGCACAAGCAGGTAAGAGGCAGTGCATAAAACCTGGGAAGAAACTTGGTTTGGGTTGAGACTGATGACACCAAGTAAGGAGGGGAGGAGCCAGATGTGGGCTGCTGTGAGGCCTGAGTGTGTGGTGATCTGAGAGTCCCTGAGGTATGTGTTATCCCATACTTCTCTACCTACTATGGTGAGCTGTAAAAGTGAGTGTTCTTAAACTTTGGATTAATATTGGGTAGCTTTTCAGCAGTTCATTGGTGTAGCTCTAGCTTAATTTGTCTGCAGTCCTGTTGCAGAGATTTTAACAGTATTTTATTTACAGTTTGTCTCAATTGTGAGAGCATTCTTAAAATATCTACTGAGGTCATTGGGGTGCAATTTTTTTTCTTAAATGGTTGTCTTCAAAGACTTTCAGTTTAATTAAAATCCCAAGGCACTTTACTCTTCTAAAAAATTTAGCAGGCTTGTTTTCCCACTAGAACAATGGCTATTTAAGGCACAATTTGCTTGGCTTGTTGAATTTGTGTAGAAGCATTACCTGCTGGTGAGCTCTGCCCTGCTCTTCCTGCTTAGTTTCTGTCCTACTCTGACATTTAAGGGGTATTTTTTCAATATTTGCAGTAACTTGTCAATTTTTTTTTGTGCTTAAATGTGACTGTAAAAGCTTTCCTTAAAATACCACATCTTGAGTAAGGAAGTCATTTCAAGCAGGGTATGTGTAGCATGATTCTTCCAATATTTGCTTAGTTTCAGAAAATGCTGGATATGTTTTTACCTATGGGAATTTATTTCTACAGACTGTAGAAGAGTGTTTTTTAAACCCAGTGGAAAGTTCCACCATTCTTGACAATGAGACTAGGGCACTTGAATGTATACTTAGTGTGGGAATATAAATACTAGGTAGAATGTATTTTTCCATCACCTTGAACATGAGGTTTAATCTGTGGTGCTCTCCAGCTATTCTTCTGTCCCTGAAAATATCCTTTCCCCCAAGAATTGGGTAAAGGAGGTGGGAACAGTTATCTATGAGATGTATAATGCTGAGATATAGCTTAATTAAATCTGGCTGTGGCCCCACATTTCAAAGCAGTGGCTTTCTGGTAGCTCCACGTGTTGATGTTGTGGTGGGTAAAGGCAAGTGCCTTTCTGCCCACAAAGACTGGGGGACATTTTAGGGATCTACTTTAGGTCTGAGGGCAGGGCAGGAGACCCTGCTGCCTGTTCTGGGGGGGTATGGGGAGAGCTGAGGGCAGTGCAGAAGACCCTGCTGCCTGTTCTGGGGGGGGTATGGGGAGAGCTGAGGGCAGGCTGCCTTCTGCTGTGTGCTGGAGCCCTAGCCCCAGGAGGAAGTGACTGTAGAAATTCATATATTGCAAACAAGTTTCAGATGTCTCAGCCTTGGTTAGATTGATTTCCAGCTTTCCTTTCCAATAGTAAGTGGTACTACATTAGTAAATCTTGATGTAATGTTCTGCCTGGAACAAACAAGGCCCATAGGAATACATTCATAATGACTGTTTGGGGCTTGCCCTTCTCTGAGGGATTACTTGGTTTCTTGTTTGCAGCAACTTGAAAAAGAGGCAAGGCTGAAAACCTAGCCCAGAGCATTCAGTTAAGCTTTCTTAATAGTTCTTTAATTTACTGAATGCAGCTTACTAAATCACCCCCTAGTTGTTTACAATTGGAACTAATTAAAACCTGTGATAATCAATGAAATAGACTGCTAAAGTATAAAATAAGCTACAGAGGCTGAAATATTTGTTTCAGGTGACAGAACAAGAGCTGGGTATGGATCTTAGCAGTTCTAGTCCACCTCCTGCCCTATCACATTAAAACTTATCTGAGAGTATTTTTCCGGTTATGCGAGTTACCAACTAATGTGTTGTGATGATATCAACCCACTAAAAACCTTCAAATTTTCCAAGGAGCAGGTATTTTCAGTTTATATTGGAAAGCTTGGGGAGAGAAACTAGCTTTATTCTGAAATCAAGGAAAGAATGAATTTAGAGGTTGAATTTCAAACAAGGAAGTAAGTCAGAAAGGAAGTGCTAACAGGCAAGCATTGTCAAACAGCAGGTGGACAAAGAAGTGTAAGGGTAACATCTGTCCATCAAGGAGTTGCATAGGGCATGAGAAGATCAGCATCAGTCATTCAATATTTGTCCAGGATAATGCAGGGGATGGCCATGAAGTCAGCAGGTGAACAGGGAGCTGAAAGGCTGAGGCAAGTGCTGAGTCCTTTGATGCTCACTGCCCCTGCTGGGATCCTGCAGCTTGTCTTAAACTACTCAGTGCGAACAACAGTCAGCTCTGCATGGCACTTGCCCCTGGTGCTTCACTTCAGAAAATTGGAGTGGGGAGAATAATACTTGTTTCTCTTAATTTGGAGTTGGTGTAGTCTTGTAGTAGTGAATAAGATGTACACTTGACACTACAAGTGGATTGCAAAACACAGTTCACCAGACACTCTGCTGTACTGCAGGCATAGCAAGTGTTTGGGACTAAAGTCTAAGGGAAGGAATAGCGGTTGCGGCGCTTTTAAATGGGGTAGGGAAGTTGTGACACTAAACAGATGTTTTTGAGAACTAAGCTGTTCTGTTGAGAGTTGATGACACTTAGAAGCAATTATGTTTTGAGTAATTAGCAAAATAAACAATGAAAAGTAGGATGCCTGTAACTGATTGCTAACCTAGGTAGACTTGTGATTTTCCTAATGGTGAACAGTTAAGCTTCTGATCCGTTCATGTGCCTACTTGCATGATTATAGTGTGAACTCCATTAAAAACTATGAAGATAGAAGATGTTTTGCAAGGTAGCAGAATACTTATTGCATGAAAGCCCAGATTTCCTGTGTCCATACAGCATTGATGCACTTAAATGCTTTAGGGAATACTGCAGGAAAACACTGATTTAACAGGAGTTCTTATAAGTCAAGCTTAAAGCTTTGCGAAGTGGCTGTGTGGATGTATCCCACCATGTTATCCCATCTGGCACTATTGCAGTATGACTACGAGGATCCTGTCTGCAAGGGTGGGTAATGCTTGTAAGCAGCCTGAGCTGAAGCTGACTTAACACAGTGAGTCAGAAGCTGCACTAAACTGCAGGCTGCTTAATTCTGGTGCTGCAGATATGCTAAAGTGGGGAAGGCAATGGCCTGAGCTTTAGCCCATGTGCCACAGATAGCTTCAGTGTGTATGTACAAAAGTTGTCACAAACATTTTCAAATGATTTCTAGAAATTGATGAATTCTCAGACTGGTTTCTGTTGGAATAAAGCATTCAATTTTATTCTGTAGTACCTATGAACAAAGAAAACATTGCCGGGTGCCATTTGAACTCTATAACTTTTCCTTGTAAGGCTTAGTAATGGATATGTAAGGAAATTACTAACCTTGCAAGGTGCTGGATGAAACTGTACCTCCACACCTAGTGCTCATTATTAGCTGTTGGTGGTGCACCCTGGGAGCAGTGATACCTTGAAGTCACTATTGCTTCCAGAGATGCAATTTCTGTGGCAACATTATCACCTGAAGGCAAAGGAAGCAAAGGAATGTCAATGCTATTTTTTACTAGTCTGTGGAACTGATTTTTTTTTTTTTTTTCCTTTAATGAGAATCAGAAATGTTCCCAGAGCTGTGGGAAAGGAGTTTACAAGTGCAGTCCAGTAGCCCTCAGGAGCAGCATTCAGACTCAGGGAATGAACTTCAAGTTGCTTTGCAGACAAAATCTTTGGAAAGAGAAGTTCTGAGCACACTTCATAGACCAGGCTTTTTTAGTAGGAGGAGCACATAATGTAGGGGATAGCAGCCTGGGCAGTGTTTTTCATGGTGTGATTTGTGCAAGCTATAGCAGTGTGTGACCTTGAAAGCAAGGAGTTGGATGTGGGGCATGTTGCAAAAACAGTCATGGCAGTTGAGATTTGTTTCTTGANGTTTCTCTAATTATGAAAGCATTTGCAAATATTGTTTGGATGAGGTCAGAAAAGAATTTGTATCACTTGAGCTATTAGGTGTGGTGCTAAGCAGTTTTGTTTGTAGATGCTTGCATACAAAGGTATCCCAGAAGTCCTCTGTAAACTGGAGCTGTTTGTAGAATATCAAATCAGGTTAGACCAGGTTGGGTGTGGAGTTCTCATTTAATCCCATAGAAAGTCTGTCTGCAGATGTGGGGCTAATCAAACTTATCTGTGGTGTGGGCACTCTTATGGGTCTTCAGATGATAAAATAGCTGTCTTGCACTTACAGGGCTCTGGTACTCTTCAGAATATCAGCATCAATTTCAGCAATGCCAGCTCTTATCTTGTTGAAGTATTAACCATATTCCTCTTCCCAAACAGACTGAGGCTTGTAAAGCTGAAATGCTTCATTCAGATCAAATATTTTAATCATTTCAAAGTGATTTAATTTTGAGGATAGCTTCTACTCCAGGCAACATGCTATATTCCACTTTCTTGACCCTGTGCAGCCAAGCCCAGAGTCACCTTCTAAATACTATGCTGATATCAAGTGTTACAGTTGCACTGTTTTCAATTAAATGTATTTATAGCAGTGCTTCCACTGAACGTGCTGAGAGTGCTATGATCCAATTATTTCTTTAATGTAGGATTAGATACAGCTCCAGAACAAAATCCCCAAATGTTTCCTTAGTGAAACAAATGGGCTACAGAAAATATGAATTCTGGAGTGTATGCAAGACAAGTTTCTATGTTTTTCATACTTCAGAAAATGAAATTGAGCTCCCTAAATGCTTTAACAATCCAAAAACATTGGGAATATTCCAAACAATGTTGATTTGTAGGTGTCAGGAGCCTAACTGAAATATTAACTTGCACTGTCACTTTAGATTCCTGGAGAACTGAATGAATTCTGGTTTGATCCTGTTTATTTTGCATTTTTGTCTTAGTTATGCGGATCAAACATTATTCTCCACACCAGAAAGTGGATATACTGCTCATAAATCTGCAGTAAGGAAATACTTCTGATCAGAACACTGTGAGCTGCCTGATTCTGTATGTAGTTACCTATCCCCACAAGTAGTAGCTAGCTATGACAGTGACTTACAAAGTTGTTTCACACGGTTTTCTAGGCAAGACTTACTCATCTGGAAAATAATTGCTTGTGGATGCACTGCAGACTTTTGGGTTACTCTCACAGGTGTTGTTGTTCTGACTGCTCCCTATATTAAGACTAGCTTGTACCAGATGCTGTCTACTGAATGCAGCTAAACCCACCTAAAATAACCGTGATATTGGACACCAGCAATATTCCTGTGGTGTAGTATCCTTCACACTATTGTAAAACAAAAAAATGAAGGCTTGGAAGATTGTCGTGTTTGTGGAGCAGGATACTATTCATATGGAAGAAAATCCTGTAACAGGATTTAGCTGCAACACAGGACATTAACAATTTAAAGATTACTGAATGCATCAGGAGATGATCTAGAAAGTCTTTTTTTATATTCTGACATCAATTCATTCTGCATTATACATTTTTCATACACTTAATGTATGAGTTAAGATTTTAAACAATACTTTTATTCAAATGTTACCCCTTGTGCATAGCTAAATCATAAAAGGAAGTTTCTGCTTTCCTTCCTGTGCTTATCACCTCTGATATAAAGATGATCAGGCAGCTTTTCTACCTTGTGTTTGCATGAGTCTCACAGACTTTTGTTATTCTTTCCAATCTGTATACATGATAGGTATATTTGGCCAGAAGTGCTGTTGGAGGAAAACAACTTCAGATGGGCAGATGATGTAATAGTTTCACTTAACTGGCTTCAGTGGCATAGTGCTGATTTTCATAGTCATAGAATGGTTTGGGTTGGAAGGGACCTTAAAGATTACCTAGTTCCAACCCCCCTGCTGTGGGCAGGGACACCACCCACTAGACCAGGTTGCTCAGAGCCCCATCCAGCCTGGCCTTGAACACTTCCAGGGAGGGGGCATCCACAGCCTCTCTGGGCAACCTGTGCCAGTGTCTCACCACCCTCACAGGAACTAATTTCTTCCTAATAACTAGCCTAAATCTCCCTTCTTCCAGTTTGTGGCCCTTATCCCTTGTCCTGTTGCTACATGCCCTTTTAAAGAGTCCCTCCCCAGCTCTCCTGTAGGCCCCCTTCAGGTACTGGAAGGCTGCTATCAGGTCCCCCAGAGCCTTCTTCAGGCTGAGCAACTTCAGCTCTCTCAGCCTGACTTCATAGGGGAGGTGCTCCAGCCCCTTGATCATCTTCGTGGCCCTCCTCTGGACCCTCCTCCAACAGCTTGATGTCCTTCTTGTGTTGGGGGCCCCAGAACTGGATACAGTACTCCAGGTGGGGTCTCATGAGATCAGAGCAGAGCGGTGCAGGATCACCTGCTGGTCACACTTCTCTTGATGCAGCCCAGGATGCGGTTGGCATTCTGGGCTGCAAGTGCACATTGTTGGCTCATGTTGAGTTTTTCATCAACCGACACCCCCAAATCCTTCTCCTCGGAGCTGCTCTCAAGCCATTCACTGCCCAAACTGTATTTGTGCTTGGGATTGCCCTGACCCAAATGCAGGACCTTACAGTTGACTGTTGTTGAACTTCATGAGGTTGGCATGGGCCCACCTCTCAAGCACAAAGCTTTAACTGGTTAAATCTAGTTATGTATGTTAATGGCTTCTTCCAGGGCTATCAGGCAGAGCTATTACTTAGTCAACTGGCAATCAGATGCTGAAGATGGAACCAGAGTTTAGAGGAAGTAGGGAGAGGCACTGTTCTGTGATCAGTGCTGATTTTTCAGGTGAACTGGATTTTTTTGTGCTAAGAACATTACAAAAATTACAACAGTAAACACATGTAAGAATGCTTGCACCAAAATAGCACCAACGGTCAAATTTTGTTGCTTATTGTCAAACATTTATCTTTTCGAGTATTCGTGGGTAAAGAATTATTTAAAAGTTAGATATATTGCTGACAAATCACCACAAAAAAAAAATTGAGGCAGTCTTTCTTTCATGTGAGGTTGTGAAACTCCTTTTTCAAAGGAATTGTTTTCACATCTTAGAGTTTTATCTCAAGTGTTTATAAATATAAAAACTCCTGATTTTTAAGACTAATGCCTATTTGTAGGAGAAAATATTTAATTTTTATGTAAGCTGACAAGACAAAAACCATCAATTTCTTCTAAGACAACAGAAGAACATAGCTAGTAGTGACCACTAGCTTTCTGCACATTTGTGTATCATGATTGCTCCTGTCTGTGGTGGCTGTGTTTAGGGAAAGCTGCAGAACAGGTCAGCTATTCCTTGGTTGTGGTAGATTCTCAAGTGAGGTGTCATGTAAAATCACTCTGGATGGTGCTGTTTTGACATGTAAAGATTTTATTCAGTGCCCTTCATGTGATTTTGTTGCCAGATGTTCAGTATTTTGAACATATTTGTGAAAGTATATATTCAGAGTAATTCTAGCCTTCTACATTTGCACACTGGTAAACAGGAATTTATCTTCCAGAACCATGAGCTGTAAACAGGCGAGGATTGTGAGATGAGATGACTTTGTCAAGGATTAATGCCTCAATGCAAGTTTGAGGGTATTCTGAATTTTCAGCTAACAGCTGATACTTTTCTTAATAATTAGTTTTAAAATCCATCATTTAATTATTAGCTTGAAGGACACTGCGAATGAACACCATAGGTACCACATTTACATGTTTAATTGGATTAGTCTCCTGACTTTCAGATTCTAGCGATTAATTTGTCTGGGCATTTTTTCCAGATAGCTAAATGATTAATTTTTTGTATTTCAGTGCATGGATTCACATAATACATTTTTACATTGAAATATTAATTGTTCTTCAATATCATTCTGCTGCTCTATGACCTGTTGTAGAGCGCTGTTTCTTGAAGTAAAAGTTACTGTCTAACATAGCTGTGCTTAAAATTTTTGAATAATTGAATACATCACATGCAAGTTTTTGTCCAATTATTTAGTTTAAATTGAGAATTTAATGCCTAATGTTGTATGAGCAGAGTCAATAAATAAGATCAATTTTGATCATGGTTGATAGTTACAGCTACTTCTGCAAAATGAGATGCAGTGACATGGTTCTCATGACCATGCGTTGAAAATGCATACTATTTTTTTCAGAGGTTAACAGTCCATGGCTACTACTGTGGACATGCAAGGGTTTGTATGCTTATAATGTATCCTACACAATGAATCCTTAATTTGTTTGCCTTCTGGCATGACAGCATAAAAATATTAATAAGTAGCAGATTTAGATGTCTGCAGAAACTTCCATTGCTCAGGTAACTTCTCAAACATGTTGCTTGTCAGCTTGGTTGTGTGGTTGGAAACCAGCAGATAAGAGGCAGGTCATCTTTAGAAGATTGAGAGGTCCTGAAGGACCTCTCAAGGCAAGAAAGCACACCTCATCTTTCTTCCTGTTTGACTGAGACTCATTGTGCAATGTAATGAGTATTCAGTCTCCGCAGAAGTCAGATGATATAAGAGCTGAAGGTCTCCCTGTTTCAGATGATCCTATTTAACACCTTGGGAAATTAGGTAATAATCAGTAAAGAAGCTACTCACGAACTTCCAGAAGGCAGATCACTTGAATTGCAAAGGGATTTTACAGTTATTTCCATAGTACAATTGCTACTGAAAGAAAATAGCAGCATCCAAGATCTAACTAGACTGAAAATGAGAGGTAGCCCCATGTTACTTCTTCCTATGAGCATCTAAGTTTAGTGTCATTCTGTGTTTTAGGTGATAGCCGCTTCTGAAGGATTACAGAAACAGTGATTTCTAAAGCTTACTTCATGTAACTTATTCAAAATAACTGGTAAGCAGGTAACAGCATGAGAAGCAGTGTCATATTTGCCATTTTTTTCAAAAACGCAGCAGCATTTAATATGTTGTACTGTGTATAAAAGCATTTGTGATTTGTGGCTGCTACTGTTGATTACCTAGCTACTGAACCTTGTAGGGCAACTTCTAAAAATCTGCATGCTAAATTGAAACCTAGCTGCATGCAAATATTGTGTACTTTTTACCAGAGGAACTGTGTTGATGTGAACTCCCTAAACCTGTTACCCTATCCATAAGGCTGTGAATTAGCAAAGCCATTAGTAAGTGACTATTGTCTGGCTATTACAGTGGCTTGTTTTTACTTTTGAAGGTTACTGTCAATACTTGTGTTGATGTGGTTTTTCACTAATAGTATGTACTTAGGATACAGACATCCAAAATAATACATGCAGCTTTGGAGGTTTCAGCTTCACCTCATCTTTGCCTCTCCATGTCTCTTCCAGATTCTCAGTTCTGCTGGGTTATTATGTGGGTGAAACAAATTAAATCAAATATATGAATGTTAGTAGTGTATATTGAGCAGACTGGCAAATATTGCAAATTTTTCTCTATTTTTTTTATTGCTGGTGAACAGAGGAAGACTATAACCCTGGTAATGATTCAGCACATACTATTTTAATAGTGACAGAAGGAAGATACAGACCCAGGATATGTAACATGAAATATTGCATTTTTCAGGCATGTTGAGGCTATAACCTTTCCTACCCAGGTCTTAATCCTTTATAATAAAAAAAAAAAATAAACCAAACATTAGAAGTCCCTCTGGCAAAAGGCCAAAGCTGAACTGTTAGAGGAATATGAAAAATCCTGTTACATAGGTTTCATGGGACTTCAGGCTTCAACTCTTAATATATTGCTATTTCCAAGTTCATTTCCTTAGGGGAGGGTTCTAGTGTCTTTACCAGTAGAAAATGCCTGTTTCTAAAAAGATTTGCAATGGATTTGATTCTCCACAATCATAACTGAACAAGATCATCCCTACAGGATATTTTGGGGCAAGAGCCATGACAGCAAACCCAAGAGCAATGATGAACAAAGTTCAACTGATATTAATAATATTTTATTGCAGGCATTACTATCTTATTCCACTTGCACAGAAGTAAGGCGATGAGTCTGTAAAAAAGCAGTGCCAGTAGGATATATAGGGGGACTTGTTTAAGGATTTATCACTGAGCATGCACAATAGGATTGCATGCAGTTTTGCAAGTTCTTCCATTTCTTCTGTTTCTGTAGCTGAACCTATCAGACCATATTCACTGGCCCTTATTTCTCCCAAGTGACACCAATAATTTAAGGTGATAGGAAATTAATCTCCTGGAGTTTTCTTCTAAATGGAGATGCTCGTGGCAGGTGTAAAGCCTGCTGAGCTGCTCCCTGCCCCGCACTCCACCAAGATGAATCTTTAAAGCATGGAGGAAGCACTGCAGTGATATCATCTCCCATGGCAGAAGTAGTCCTGGGAAGATCTGCTTGACAGGGAAATATCAATAAGCACCTTCAAGCCCCTTGTAGCTCTTTCTGCTTGCTACAGCAAGAAATATGTGAATATCAGTGGTGATCACACTAACTGTACAGGAAGCAGCTATTACCTCCACATCCCCTGTGAGCATCTGTGGTCAAGCTCTAATTGTGCCTATTGTAATTGCATTTTATGGTGTCAGTTTTAGCAAGATAAAAGGCAATGGAATCTGTACTAGAACTTTCAGAAATATGATTGTGGCTTATTGACAAAAATCATTAGTCATGCTTAAAGCTTCTTGGTTCTGAAAATGCATTCTAATTGATTTGATTTCCTAATCATATTCTGGAGGACAGTAAGTATTTCAAAAAATACCTATTTAAATGTAATTGTTCAAAACCAACAAAGTAGAAAGTAGCTGTCAAACTCTTGACTTTTGGCTTGGAAGCAGAAGTCTTGATCACCCCTTCGACACAGTTAAAAGCTGAATGTGCTAGGTGGAACAGGAGAACTGTAGGCTGAATGTCCTTTGTGAAGGTAATGAATTGGCACTGGCTGGTGGCACACAAGCTCCGGTTAACTTTAAAGAATGAGTGAATAACTTAAATATACTACTCCTTAGTTTTTCTCTTCGAGAGGGCAAGGTGTTTTGTTGATGTGGTAGTGAAACTAGCTTGGAACCCCAAAGCAGCATTGCTCTGTTAGCTGTCTAGCAGTGCTTCTTGGCTTGGGCTCAATGCCATGCTGATGCAGCTGCACTACTTTGTGTTGTGGGGCTAGGTCACTTGGGTCATTACTGGAGAATCTTGTATACTTTCAAATTTTGAACAGCTCTTAAGATCTACTCAAGAGAAAAATAGCTCTCAATTCTTCAGGCCCACAGTAGTGTTGCTTCAGTATTTCCTTCATTGCTTCCTTCAGTAGTCACTTGTGGGTATTACATAGCTCTGGAATAATCAAAAGGAGGAATTACTGATGCAATAAATGCCTTTTGCTTGAATGAGATTACTGAAGTCTGTATTCTTACTGAAGTTCCTATTTTTCAGGTATATTTGTAAGGTATGCCTCAAACTTAAGGAGGCAAACTTAGAAAACACTAGAAGATAAGATTGTCTCAGCTTAGAATTAGTCTTGGACCAGTTGGAGGGAGGGAAAGATACTCCCCCTGCATTCTATTCCAAGCAGGCAGCTTGGATCACTTCCTCACAGACTATGTGATTAATGGAAGAAGCTCAAAAGAGGCTCACCAAGGACTTGGAAGTGCCCTTGGTTATGATTGCAGGTAGATGAACGGGGGGGGAATATATAAATGGCTGTCATGGTTTTTTCATGGTTTTTCACAGGTATTCCATATCATGACATCACATAGTAAGCTGATACAGGTGGGAGGGCTGCTAAGGGGAAACCACAGCCCCCAGAATGCTCCTGTCCCTTCCCATGCGGTTTCTGGGAGTTGGTCCCCACCTCTTTAGCCTCTTATTGCCATTGTGGACACACACAGGTCAGGAGACACTCCTGTACTTAGCAATTTGTTAGATTTATTGCTCTTAATTCCTTTCATATTGTATTATCTTACATTCATTTGTTTTAGTAAACTAATTATCTTTTACCTCAATCATACCTGTTCTCACACCTCTACCTGGCCTCTGTGAAAAAGGAGGAGAGGGGGCTAGGCCCTGTTGTGGGACAAGCTTTAATTAACCCATGACAAGGGCATGTTGTTACTGTGCTCTCTGCTCCTTGTGTCTTCCAAATCATGTATGCTGCAATGCACTGACAAAACCAACTTTACTACCCTCAGCACTTGAGAATCGATATCATTGCAGAAGAACAAGTTGGATTCCCCTGAGCCTCATGAATCATAACCAAATTGACAGCTTAAGTTCTGATCCTGTGGTCTGTTGTTGTGGCTGATGGCTGATAATGACAAAGGGAGAGAACAGCTTGATTGGAAATCACCAAAATGAATGAGCATGCTGCACTGACAGATCAGAAATGTTAATTTTGACCTGAGTAGTTGTATGACTGTGTGGCTAAGCCTTTTAAACAGAACTTTCTCTTGTGAATTGCTTTTCACAAACAATGCATGTGTTTATTTGCTGATGAGATTTGCAACCTAAATCAATATTACTCTAGTCTAATGCAAGGATGTAAATACTAGTTACAACAGTGTGAACCACTTGCATGCTCAGAGCTCAAATACTGGTTCTCTTGATAAACTTATAGTGACCTTCACCATTTCAAACCTAGTCATATTCAGTTATGAGAGAACAGTATTTTGACAACTGTGTGACCACCTGTCTGAAATGAGTGATGTGATCTCCCTGTGCAGTCACTAAAGTTTAGTTCCTAGGCTACTACCAAAACCATCAATGATGAATATTTCATTTGACAGCCTCAGGAGATGGGAATTATTGCAAATGGGCACTGAGCCCAGCCCCTGCCTTACTTCTACAGATGGGTTCTGCAGAACTCTTGAAGAGCTGAGTCATTGGCAAGAGAAGGAGGATCTTGCAGTATGGTTTATGAACCAGGAAATCCTGTGCTGAACTGTGTGAGAATGGAGGACTTTGGTCAGTGTAGCATTATATGTATAATGTTCCTTCTGCATATATCCCACTCAGTCTGCCTAGGGCCTTTTGTCACAATGTCCTGAAAAAGTATACTTCCGCATTTATTTTGTTTTTCATATACACTCTCTGTTTCGTGGAAACATAGAATGGCTTGGGTTGGAAGGGACCTCAGAGATCATCCAGTTCCAACCCCCCTGCCGTGGACAGGGCTGCCAGCCACCAGCTCACTAGATCAAACTGCCCAGGAACCCATCCAGCCTGGCCTTGAACACAGCCAGGGATGGGGCATCCACAGCTTCTCTGGGCAGCCTGTGCCAGCGCCTCACCACCCTCTCAGTGAAGAATTTCTTCCTGATGTCCAACCCAAACCTCCCCTCTTTCAGTTTTAGCCCATTCCCCCTTGTCCTACCATTATCCACCCGTGTAAAAAGTCGGTCCCCCTCCTGCCTGTGAGCTCCTTTCAAGTACTGGAAGGCCGCAATGAGGTCTCCCCAGAGCCTTCTCTTTTCCAAGCTGGACAGTCCCAACTCCCTCAAGCTTTCCTCACAGGAGAGGTGCTCCAGCCCTCTGATCATTTTGGTGGCCCTCCTCTGGACCCGCTCCAGCAGCTCCACATCCCCTCTGTACTGGGGGCCCCAGGCCTGGACACAGCACTCCAGGTGAGGCCTTCCAAGGGCAGAGTAGAGGGGGACGATCACCTCCCTCTCCCTGCTGGCCACCCCTCTCTTGATGCAGCCCAGGATGCCATTGGCCTTCCTGGCTGCAAGAGCGCACTGCCGGCTCATGGCCAGCTTTTCGTCAATCACAACGCCCAAGTCCTTCTCCGCAGGGCTGCTCTCAAGGAGTTCTTCTCCCAGTCTGTACACACACCTGGGATTGCCCCGACCCAAGTGCAACACCTTGCACTTGGCCTTGTTGAACCTCATCAGGTTCTCGTGGGCCCACTTTTCCAGCCTGTCCAGGTCCCTCTGGATGGCATCCCTTCCTTCAGGGGTATCAACTGCACCACTCAGCTTGGTGTCATCAGCAAACTTGCTGAGGGTGCACTCGATCCCACAGTCTAAGTCGTCAATCAAGATGTTGAGAAGCACTGGTCCCAAGATGGACTCCTGGGGGACCCCTGTTTCAGGTTAGATATAATGGTTTCAAAATTAGTTTGTAACTGTATTTTTGAGTTGTTGCAATTAGGCTGCACACATCACACCATTCCTTGATTAGAGAAAATTCACAGAATCACAGAATGTTAGAGATTGGAAGGGACCTCGAAAGATCATCTAGTCCAATCCCCCTGCTGAGGCAGGAACACCTAGATCAGATTGCAACAACATTGAAGAGAAAATACTTTCCTTTCTGCAGAATTCATCAGTCACACACAAAGATCAGAACTTTACAGGATACAAGAGGAAAAATCTCTCTTCATATTTCTACATAGCTTTTCTTGAAAGACTTCTCCCCAATGAAGTTTTCATGCTGTGGTTTGCACACACAATGTACTTGCAAGAATTCTGATACATCTCTCCCCTAAGGTGTGCAGAAAGCTGTTTACTTTGTGCTTATGGTTTGGGTTCAGTGGTGGTGTTTCTACACGTGGTTATTGCTGGTCAGGAGGACTGAAATCTTGAGTGTCAGTGGTGTCCCTGCCACCATTTTCAGTCCCTGAGAGCCCATAGATTGCATGCAGTTTAGAAAGTGGACACAAAGCAAGAGCAGTAACAGACCAGAAAGCTGGAAACTGCAGAGGACTTTACATAAAGAGAAAATGGAGTCTTGCCTTAATACAGAACAGCTTCACTCTATAACCTGCACCAATGAGAGTCCAGTTTCCTTTCTTAGAGCTGGGTTATGATGTGAGGTTATGATAAAGACCATAAGGCTGTAAATAAGGGATATTCCTATCTGTCTGCATTTGCTAGTATTACTTTACAACTTAATGTACAAAATATTTTACTAATGAGGAAACACTTGGAATGTGTGCACAGAACATTGAGACACCTTGCTGGGCTTATCAGGGAGGCTGTGTCTAAAGTGGTAGCCGCAGATTAACCCATGCAGGGTTGGAGTAGGAGAAAATTCATTAGGATATTTCTACCCACATTCAATGTGTTCTCCTAGCCTTCATTTCATAGATCTAGCTGGAAACTGCAGTATCAAAATTAGGAGAGAGGACCCCAAAGTAAACAACATCCATAAAATCTGAGATCGCTTTCAAGATTTTCATTTCAGTGGCATGGAAAGAGAGAATTGGGGTAGTCAGAGGCTTGTTTTCATTGCAACAAATATTTAATTGTTACAAGGGTGTTGGTTTTTCCCTTGAATCCTTGCAGCACATGAAAACACTTGCCTGACAGTGCTTCAAATAGAGCCTGGCTTTCTAATGTGGGGAATCTAGTGACTGTAAACTCCACTGCTTTCCCTAAGATGAGGTTAGCTCAGTGAAACTAGCTTCATTCAATGACTAGGTGATGCCACAGGCCCAAAGAAACATTTTCAAGGCTTTATCTGCAGTTCCTAACCAAACAACTAATTTTGAGGTTTATCAAGTATTAGTACAGACAGACTTCAGGGAGAAAAAATCCTAATATTTCAGCATTTCATTGGAAGATTTAATTGCAGTGTAATGTAAAATTATATAATTACAGATTATCCAATTTTTCAGAAATATCATATTCAAGAAGAGTTGATATTTAGCCTGGATTCTGTGTACAGGTCTAACCCCTCAGGCAATCTGAGAGTAACTTGCAAAAGCTTTGGAAAGATATTCAGAATTTAGTCTTGCACTCCAGGTGACAACATCAACTGAGCTGTCAGGAGCAAAGCAGAGCTTGGATTTAACCATATTGTCTTGATCCAGACTTTGTCATTTGGTCTTGAGATTCTGAGGTCCAAATAGCATGAGCAAACTTGTCAGTGGGAGGGTTAGCTCCCAAGGTTGAATTCATTTAGAGAGCTGTGTGAGAAGTCATCTCGATAAAAGTCATAACAATGAATCATGCTTTTGTGGTAATGTTTTGAATCTCTGTGCGGAGAGCCCACCCTGTAAGGGCTTTTTATGTGTGAAGTCTTTTAAATGTTTTTAGCTGATCTTTATTTTTAAAAGAACCCTGCACTCTGTTCTGCTGTGCATATTATGTTTGATCAATGCTTTCTTTGCACCTGGAAAGTGGAAAGTGCATTTTTTTGTCATTTTATTATTGTAATCTGCTACACTATTAGAATTTAATATGAAAGAGTAGCATGTTATAACTTTTTCTATTTAAAGTGACACTACTGTTGAGGATTTTTTCAAGTTAACTTATAACTGGTGAAAAGTTTGACTGACAATGCCAGATCACAAACTGAGCAAGGCCTGTGTTACCCTTTTTTACTGCTAAAATACAGATAAGTAACAAATGAAAATACAGGCGGCAGTGCTCTTGGCTCATCTGAACTGAGGCCTTCTATTCCCGGCCTCTCTGATGGAGAGGTTATGGTGAACAATAGATTGGGACAGGGATTTCCAGAAATCTGCTTAGCATCCACCATATAATGTTAAAACAAAATGCCTGTGTTGTGTAAGTGAATGGTGTCTGTCTTCTGTTACATAATGTGTTTTGCAGTTCTGTTTTCTTCCCAAAAATGTTTTAGTGAAGCTCTTCTGTAAATGCATTTAAGAGTAGGGGTTGGTAGATTCCTTAAAGAGATCCAATTCTTGGACTTGTTACTAGGTGAGTTTATCACCGTTGTGCTGTCAGTGATGTTTTTGCTGCAGAAGAACTGCACTGACAATCAAGAAAGAGTAACTCTTAAAGAGCTGCTGGAAATATTCCTTATAACACAAGCCTCAGGATGCTCTCTGCTTCCCTTTTTTTTTTTTTTTTTTTAAAAAAAAAAAAAAAGAGAACTTCAGCTTTGGCTTGGCACTGTTAATAAGTATCCATGTGGGAGGTAAGAAAGAATACCATAGGATTTTGTGGCCTAGACAATGAAATCCATTGACTGAGTCTGGAAAAACTTGATTATTCTTGTTTCATGTCTATTTACATTAGTGGTAATAACCTTTAGAAGGGCATCCCATGACTTGTAAATTCTACATCTGCAGAAAAGTGAGTCTAGATGATTTACCTTTCAAGCATTGCTCTACTTCAAGGAGAAAATAAATCATTGCTCTGATTTGTCCAGTTCAGACAGGTGATAGCAATGCCTGTTTGTGGATTAGTAATTAAGACTCCTGATTAAGGGTGAAAGAGCTATTTAATAGCTAAGATTACCCAAATAAAACTGAAAAGGGGGAGAAGATGTACGAGGTTTAAATGCTAACTTTAATTTCACCATTGTATTCAAAATTAGGTAACTGAGCTTCTTTATTCCTAACTGCCAGACTATTAACTTGTCTAGTCTAGCTAATGTTTAGCCAAGCTGTTCATGTGTTTTTCATGCATGTTTAGCTACCCTGTTAAGTTGATCCCTGATCTCTTGTAATTTTTGTTCAGCCTCTTGAAATATTTGTCAATAACTTTCCAGTGTTGGAATTCCCAGAAGCTAATGAGATATTCTGTGCACACCCCTGTTCAATGGCTTAATGCCTCCAGTTATACAAACCAAAAGTGTTCATTTGATGACTCTAATTAGCTGTTAAACAGTCCACTTCAGTTCTCTTTCTAATCTTCTTGCTGTGTTCCTGCTGTTTCTTATACCCTCAGTTTTCTCAGAAAATGTACTGCTATCTACTTATTTCTGCATAACTATATACAGTCTTTAATCAAATTGACATTGTGTGCCAAAATTCCATTTTAGTTGGACAAAACCAAACATTAACCACTTGCTGAAGGTTCTTCCCACCTATCCAGCAAAAGTCTAGTGGTTTCATGACATTTAATAAAACCAAGAACTACATGCTCAGAAACAAGTTTCTGGAATTCTTGTGCAACTCCTGAACAGATCCTGTTCCAATGTGAGTCAGTGAAAGGTTTGCATTTTTCAGTATGAGCAGAATGAGTCCTCATGGACAGGATCTCTGTCTTGTATCAAGTACCTCGATGCATTTCTCCCTGAAAGCAAAGTAAAAACTGTGCAATAGGAAACTACTCCAAAAAAAAAAAAAAAGGTCGCTTAACAGGGTTGTAAATCCCAGAGGAAACAGTGCAGAGTCTTTCTACAGTTCTAAGAAAAGCTCAGTGAACTTTTACTGTACTGATGGTTTAATTAAGGTGAAAGATTAGCATGGTATATAGAAGAACTTTTTCTGCCTTTTAGAAAGAATAGTGAGCTAGTGAAATCATTAATCTGCTGGGTGTGAATAGATGTTAAAATCAGACTGCATAGTGTCTGCACAGTGAATTATTTGTGGCAAGTTTTTTTGTCTGAATGTCTGGTTCTATATACAACTAAATTCTGCAAGAATCTCTTCCTTCATCTGATATAATAGTCTGCCTCAGCTGTTCAGTCAGGAATCTACACTGCAAGCCTCAAAGGCACGCCAGCACATGTAGGGATACAATTTGTTTTGTGGCCATCAATTGAACTATGTACACATGTAAAGTTAAGCTCCTACATTCCTGCATCAGATCCTTAACTACATTCAGAAAAGCCTCTGTGCTGTGATAATAGTTTTGTTAAACAGACAGTAACTTAGTCTAGGCCTCTGAACACCCAGGTATTTCACTCCTCCTCAGAGGAAGAACAAGGCCAAACTTAAACATTCTAAATCCTTTTATTTCTTCTGCTTATGAAGGACTTTTTTTTACATGCGACAGAACCTGAAATCCTTACAGTTGTCAATGGGGAAAAATAAGTGGAAGGACTGCCTGACTTTCAGCCATCCTGCTGCCTCCAGGGAATCCACTGAGGCAAGCAAGAATCTTTTTTGACTCCTAGGGAAGGCTGGCCATCTGGGAGCTGGATGCCTGTCCTGAGCATGGGGCCATTAAAAGCATCCAGCAGAAAGGGAGAATGCCTTAAGGTTTGTCTGCCCTTTGGCAGCAGATGGCACGGTTGAGAAAAAGGCAAGGGCAGAGATGCTGTTCCTCAGCTCCGGTTTCCTCTGGACCCAATATAGGTGAGACCGGGTGCTGGGACAGGTCCTGTATCCTGTTTGCTGCACACTCCAAAGAGATGCTGACTTGGGATTTTAAATGTCCATACTTTGGATTTAGGAGATTAGAGATGCAGGCTGGGGAGATAAGTCCTTGTGAGGATCTCTTTGGAAATGCAACTAAACCCAAAGAAGTGAAGAGCCAAAACATTTTATCAGAGGCATTTCTTTCCTGTGAAGAGCTGTGCAGTATCTGTACCTGATAAGGGAGAGATGCTTCAGATTGAAATGTACTAAAACCTGGGAAGAGGTAATGTGGTGGCCTGCTTCGAGAACTTAGCTCTTTGTTGACCCGCAACTCAATCCTTTCTGATCTTTACTTATGAGAATTCCAACCAAGTTGCTAGTGTTTATGCCAAAGTAAAGAGTAAGCAGTATTTATGAGTCTATACCAAAATGTTTCTCATCTCCTTCTCCAGCATTCTTCAATTCTGTATGACTGAGCTTTCTAAAGGAATAATTGCCTTATGCTACATGTTTATAATCCCAGATTTAAGGCTTCTTCAGAGGAACTAATTCTTAACCTGTCAAGGATAATGAATAAATAAAGCTGTTATTTAATGAACACCTGGCAAGTGCATGGTGAAAGATGATGCATCAAAAATAGCTATTTATTGAGTTTTCAATTAAATGAAAGAAAGGCACTCCTGGAGCAGTACAATATTTCACAAGATCTGCTTCTATCTAAATGCTTATGCAGAATAAATTATTAATCCTGTTAACAGACCTAGCTTTCCAGCTTCCACAGAAAATAGTTCATTGCATTCTTTCTGTGCAATTTATTTGAGGCAGGGGGAAGACAGAAGAGGACTCAAAAGCTCTGCTTTTTGTCTTGCAGAATAAATCCCACTCTTAAGTCTTAAAGGAATGTGTCATTCTCCAGCATGTTATGGCTTTTGCATATCCTGAAAACAGCTTTTTCTCTCTTACTTTCCTTAATCAGGAAAATGTTTCTGCTGAAAACTGAGCTCTCCTACTGAGAATGTGAATGTACAGAATGGTTCTAAGCACCTGAATACATGCAGAAGCGGTCACAGCAGCCAGTAATAGGAAGTGCATCTCCTTACAAAATTTTGCTGTAAGGTAGCATTCTTTAAATTTCCTGGCACTTAAAATGTCCATTTATTGTAACAAGATTTTCATAATATGAAGCCTTTCAATTGTTCCTGATATTTATTGGGAAAGCTTTAGGCTGCAGCTAATGAATTGCTCCTGGCCCAAAATAACATTTTAAATTAGTTGACTGAACTAAGATATTCACTCTGATTCTTATGCTGCATTTTTACTGCAAGAAACAGAATGCTCTCTTGGGTCTAACAATGCCTTCAAACCCTGCTGCTTGCTGTCACTAAGCCTTGCTGTGGAAGAGGTTAATTATGTTCCTCTTCAGGCCAGTACTGTGCCTGCAGACTCATATCTTTTGTACATGGTGGGCAGTGTGTAGGCATTTCCTGTACTGCTCCCTATTTCATCCTGTGCCTCCTGAGAGTGTTTGAAGTGACTTATGTGCCATGCCAGGGAGGCAGACCATGTTCATGCCCAGTCAAGAGCCTGAAATCCTCAGCTGTGCATACCCGTGTAAGGGTCAGTCCTGTCTGGTTTTGCCAGTCAACTAACTTTGCTCTCTTTAGCTTACAAGAAATGAACCATGGAGTTAAGGACCTTTTGCTGATTATAATTGTCCTCTAGGCACAGAGCCTAAGAGTTGTCAAATCAAGCATATCATTTGGTCTCAGCAGCCTTGGAGAAGCATAGGAGAGGAAATTGAGCATTTCAGTGGTGTCACTTGTAGCCTCAGTGGAGGCTGGGTTTAATGTCAGAGACTTGGGTAAAACTCTGTGCGCAGTTAGGTCTGTGAGTTGCCAACAGTATATGTATTTGATGTGCATTACACAGACTCTATGGATGTTGTGGAGGTTATGGTATTTCAAATACCCTATTCAGATACTCTAATTAGCCATTTTCATATCCAAACTCTATTAGCCATTTTTCCCCTTTTTGTGTTTTTTTTTTCTCAACAGTATGAACAATTATAGTGACACTGTGAAAGAATGTTGCATTTTTGCATATTTTGGTCAAAGTCGTAAACAAAATCAATTATTCCAAATTGTTCTGAGCAGAACCTAATTTTATTACCCACTTGTCAAGTACATCAATCATGTGAAATTTTGGAACCTATTTTCCTTTCTGGTGAGCTGTTTTGCAATTACCCCTACTTTAAAGAACACATTTTTGTACTGAAGAATGGCTGTGAGTGCTAGTGGCTAATGCCTTCCTGTCAGTAGAGAGAAATTATCTTATTTTTGGCTCATTATTCAAATTCAACATACAAATTCCCTGGGTTAGAGCATATTATATACAAAAAAGGGACACATGGTAATTTACTGTACAAAGGGCATGTGTTGTTATGCAAAGCTAGGCTGGAATTTTTCAGTGTTAGTTTTTAATGCTCAGGAGGGTAGACATTTCAAAAGTGGAAAACTACAATGGGCATTACATTCAGTTTCTGTATGGAACATGAATGCATTTGAAATTTGTCAATTGAGCAAGACATCTACATGTACACAAACCATCAATAAATCATGTTTTTCTCCAAGCTATGCTAATTATCCAAGGCTATGCTAATTATCCAAGAGTCCATATATCAGAAGAAATAAACCTATTGCTGCTTTTAAGGGTGCATTACTTACAAAATTGTGATGAGAACATAGGCTTTTAATTCTAGGCCTTTCAGAAAGCCAGTTGAATTCAAGTCAGTGGTAGCTGTAAGCTTCTTTCATCTAATAACCATTGAGAACTGAGAAATATTTTTATTTCCTTGCTTCTCCCCTCCTAGGATTTCATAGGAAAGCTTTTCCTCGCAGAGATTGCTACAATTGGCAGAACAGACAAGGTTTTGATGAAGTCGTAGAGACTTACGCAATATCACCAGATTAACAGCCAAACTCCATGTGAGTGTCTGTTTCTGAATCCTTGTTCTGAGACAAGTGTCATATCCTGGTCTTTGCCATCTTCTGAGGGAAATGATATGTAAAGTAAAAACTGGGGTACTTCACCTCCTGGGTGAATAAGAGATGAACGTAATCTGCATTACCATGAATGCTCTCTACTCACAGCTTTACAGTGGGAACAGGTCAGGTAAATCCCATGATAGTTGTTGCTGATGATCAGAGTGACAAACTGAGTTTTGTGCTTTGTGCCATCTCTGCAGCACCTCTGGGTGTTGCTTGGAAGACAAAACCTGCTGCAGCTGTGAGGAGCAGATAGTCTGGGCTTGGCACTGGGTGCACAGTTGACAGTACCTGTAACATTACACAAAGCCTTATTTTTCACAAACTGTTCCAGGAGTAGCAGTTCCAAATCCATCTGTATAGAGCAGCTGAGACATGTAGAGAAATGTGTTGCAGTTGAAAGGCTGTTTTTAGTGCTGGGGTTCACTTGGAGGTTCTCCCCACTGCACTGTGAGTGTGCAGTGTGCCAAATGCTGCACAGCAAGCAGTAGGTACCAGGCACCAGAACTGCTGGATGTCAGCAGAATTTTGTTCTTGGGTATTGTCACAAGCCAGGTTACTGCAGTAGGATTTTTCTAGCTCCAGATAAGTCAGCTTAGGATGCAGATCAGCTTTTTCAAAAGGAATACCATAAATGATCAAATCTTGTAAGCCAGTTGTGCAGCAATGGAGCATCCCCAGTACTACCCATGGGGAGACATGCCCTAGGAAGATGTTATGCTTTGACTCTACCTTTCTCACCTTATCTTCCTGATGTTGACTTTCTAGGCTCTTACATATTCTCTTATGTTAGCATCTCAGAAGTGGCAGCTAATCACCACCTGGAGTGTCTGTATGAGAGAAGGCAGAGAGCAGACCACAGATGTATTTGTGGAAATGCTGAAAAACCTTAGTCACAAGAAGGGCTTAGCTTAAAAAGTAGCATAATGAACAGGTGGATGCCTAATTCTCACAAAAGTATGTTGTCATTTACTGCAATTTTGCGTATCACGAAAACTACCTCCAGAGTTGTTCCACTGCTGATGTTCCCATCTGATTTCAGGCAGCCTTGACTCTAAGTTGTTATTTATGAAATATGGTCTGTCTAGTGTCAGCACTGGTGGACCACCATTTCCCTGTAAAGGCTTGTGTGGGGGTACAAGGGTAGCGGAGCCTCAACCTTCCATCACAGGGAGTCTGTTCCAGATGTCAATATTTCTTGCCTGCTCAGCAGGCCAGGAGGTGATTTTGGTGACCTAGTAGCTGCCTAACAGATGTGTCCATCAGTGTGCTAGCAGTACCTGTTGTTCCTAACAAAGGCAAGAGCTGACTTGGGGTTGTGTTTTCTGCTACACATAATCACAATGATTGGCTGTCTTATTCTTGGAAGTGACTCAGGGGTAGCTTTCTTCCATTTCAGAGATGTAAACAAAACACAGGCACACCTGGATAAAAGCAAGGAATGGAGCTTGTGCTGGAGCTGCCAATGGGAGAGTTGAAAAATCCTTCTGTCTCCTGTTATAAATACAATATTTTTAAGTAATATCAGATGGTTACAGTTATCTCTGGCATCAGAACTGAGATGGTAACCCAGGGGAAAAAATTCTCTGCTAGTACCAAAACACAAATCCGGTTGTTAATCAGATACAAATACAATCTACTTTTAGTTGAACGAGACAAAATGTTGACATTGTGTGCTTACTGCCTTCTGTAAAGCTTTGCATTTGCATTGGATGATACCTCGTATCTCTCCCTTTGGTATGTACCTGAGCTCCACACTAGATGAAATGCATATATTGGAACTTTCAAATACTAAGTGAAAAATACAAGCTCCCTGTCCCCACCTGCTTCCCACTGCTTTAACTTTCTTTTGTTGTTTTTTTAAATCTTTTCCTCCCATCTCTAATTCATAGTCTCCAGTATGAAAGGTTCCTGCTAAATTCATCAACTTTGTGAGTTATCTGTGCTCTTGATGGTGTTTGTGCAGTTCAACTTTACTGATATCTGCCTTTATGTGTATAGATCTAAAGGATCTGAAAGCATTTCGCAGCCTGCCAGTGAAATCTCAGATGATAGAAATCTTTCATCCTAGGAGAGCCTTCCTTCATTTGATTTGTATCCCTGCACATGACTAGGAGAAGAAGCTGCTGCTATCAGCTGGTGGGCAAGAATGGGTGGGCAGGAAATCCACGTGCTTCCTGTTTGCATCAATTGTCAGTTGTGAAGCTGTCTCTGCAGAGCAGAAAATAGTAACTGTCCTGAGAATGTAGTCAACTGCTGTCATTCTCAGTGTCTTCCTCGTACATAAGCCATATGGTTCATTCACTGCATCTCTCTTCCCTTCCCTCCTTTCATTCCATGAAAACATTTAGGCCCTTCTTGTACAAGTATGATCTTGTATGTTTCTTATGCTCTGTTGATATCAGGCAGAAAGGAGGTAGAAAATACCAGGAATTTTTAAAGCCAGGAGGTGAGAGAATATCTTTCAAGTATATGCAGTTATCTGTGCGTTATTGAGGTTGAAGTTACTGATGGCAGTGATGAAGCAAAAGTTCCACGTGATCCATCTCTGAGATGTTGGATGACACAAAACACATGCAGAGACATTTTCAAGTAGCTATGCACATGCAACACAGGCGGAACAGCTTGCTTTTTAATGCAGCTCCAATTAACTTAATAGGGGAAAATTATTTCCATTGTGTTAAATGTTCATATATTGGGGAAAAAAAAATCGACCTTATGAATCTTATTTTGCATTTGCATGAAAAAAAACTTTGAAGTACTGAGTGGCTTCACTGTAACAAAGCAGATAAACCTCATTGTTGAGAATTTTCTCTAGCAAAAGACCATACCACACACAATTTGAGTCAGCTGAGATGGGAAGAGTGAACCACCCCTCTACTTCTCTAAATATATTTCATCAGTATCTCAATTTCCACCCCGGATCTGGACAAGCCAATTTTTCCTTCCATCGTCTGTTAGTAGAGGGCTAAATCTTTCTTTCAAGAATATCTTGGAAAGAGGAACACTTTCACAGTCTGAAGTAAGTAGAATTAAAAGACTGGGTTTTGTTCCTTGTTTTACAAACACTGAATGCATTCAGGAACTTACTGAGCCAAATTGAACCTGACTAAACTATTCATAGATGCTGTCACAAATCTGAATGTGAACTACAAGGCACCAGAAACATTCTGTTGAAAAGCTGTCCAAATAGGCCATTTGCTGAGTGGTGATTCTTCAGAAAACCACAAGTATGTATAAATGGTGCCATGGCCTATTTACTTCTGATACTGTGTAGTTGCAGTGACATTTCTGTTATGATTTGAAGCACTGTTGTCAAATCAGTGAACTAACAGGAAGAACAGCTCTGTGCCCTATTACTAACAGTTACTGATGATCTCACTGACAGCCATCTGTCAGGTCTTGATATTAATACCAAAAAAAAAATGAGCCTTGGCATTGCATAATAGTTATTTCTCCTTAGAAGTGCTCTTTTATGACTTAGTGTACCAGCAAGGTGGAGGCAGTGAGGGGAAAGGGAACAGGAACAGCTGAACTCAAAAGGTGAGCCGAAGAGATGCTGGACTCTTGTTGGAATAAATCACTGAGTCTGTGGCTGAACTGGCAAATGCCAGAGTCCATGACAACGTCAGCCTGGTAAATAGCAAGCAGTTTGGAAACATGAGGTCTGGGAAGAAAGAAAAAGAAAGCTGAAAAAGCAGAGTGTTTTTATGGGAAAAAGTAAATCTTTGTGGACAGCCTTGGCTGTATTAAGACAACTTATCTTGGAAAATATATCTGTTTTGTTAAGGGATGTTGTTGTTCAGCTGGAGCTGTGCTGCAGCTTTAGTTCACCTTCCCAGATGGGAGGGACTGGGGAGGAACAGCTTGTGGCAGAAGTTTAGTTTGTGAAAAGACTAGGGTGGCTGTTGGGTTGTGTGAAGATGGGGGGAGATGGTGGAGACAGAGGAGCAGCGCTGACAGGCTGGTGGGAGTAAGTCCTGGGAGCTGGTCATCTGTAAGAAATAAAAAGGTATCCAGGGCTGTCTGTGAAGAGACTTAAGGGGCAGAGTGGGTTCTGAGAATAGAACGATCCCATTTCTTATCTTCTAAAGGTTGAGGGGCCTATAGGAGAAACCCATGAGTTTTTGTTACTTGTAGAACGAGGGAAGAAAATAACTAGTTCTAGCTGAGGAGGCTGCCAGCAGATTTTGGGAGGCTTTATTTCAACAGATTATCTGGTTTGTGCTCTGGCAGGAGGACATTCCTGCTATAACTCAGTATTTACTTTTGTTCTGGCCCAGGCAGCAAGAGGAGGGGAGCATTGCTGAGCTCTCAGCTTAATTGAGAAAGAGCTACCTACAAGGTTTATTTTCTGTTCCTTAACTATTCATAAATGTATTTTCCTCAAACTAATCAAACTTCCCCTTCAGTATATGGCAAATATAATTCCTCTTCATCTTGCTCATTATTTTTTCCCCCTCAATCCAACTCAGTACTCCATTTTTACTGTGCTGTCAATTGTTTTTCACCATTTGAAGAGATTTTTATAAACTTATTTCCTCTTTTTGTTTTGGCTCTTTTCTGCTTCTCTTTTATTCCTGAAAATCCACTTATTCTCATCTGCCCAAAGAAACCCACTGTTAGCTGGTAGGGGGTAGACAGCTGTTACTATCAGTAGTCCTGTTTCTGGTCTCAAGATCTAATGTAATACAAAGATAGCTGCTTCACCCCTGCGTTTCAGAGAAGAAAAAATAAACTAAAACTAACTTGTTCTGCACTGAGCTGTATGTAGGGTTGATTACAGAAGGATGCAAGAAATTTGTTGCACTAACTGTAGTGGCCTAAAGCCTACTAATGAGTGCCATTAGTATAACATAAATGGTGCCTCTACTGGGGAAAATAGCTGTCCAGACATCCTGCTCTCTATTCCACCAGTAATTGGGATGTGTTGTCTAGGAATAGAATGTGTCTGAAGCTGGCATATCAGCATAATGCTGTGACATATTCCTACCCAGACTTGAACCTGTCTATAGGATTTCATATGTTAAAATCTAGCCTGGTTTATTGGAGAGAACTTACTTTTACCAGGAAATAAAAAAAAATTGAATATTTTCAAATGACTAGGAGTTAAACTGTGACATCAGCACAATTTGTGTCCCACCAAGGAGAAGACTAGCATTGGTTCACTTAGCGGCTTTTCTCAAGGCATTGGTTAGAGCAAGGGATTCTGTAGCAACCAGGAATACAGAGTTAAGACTGCGGATTCTCATAGTAACCGCAACAAATAATTTGAGAAGCAGAGCTGAAAGCAGGCTGGTATTTACAGGCAGGAGGGGGACCAACTTTTTACACGGGTGGATAATGGTAGGACAAGGGGGAATGGGCTAAAACTGAAAGAGGGGAGGTTTGGGTTGGACATCAGGAAGAAATTCTTCCCTGAGAGAGTGGTGAGGCGCTGGCACAGGCTGCCCAGAGAAGTTGTGCATGCCCCATCCCTGGCTGTGTTCAAGGCCAGGCTGGATGGGTTCCTGGGCAGTTTGGTCTAGTGAGCTAGTGGCTGGCAGCCCTGTCCACGGCAGGGGGGTTGGAACTAGATGATCTCTGAGGTCCCTTCCAACCCAAGCCATTCTATGATTCTATGATTTTCACCTAGGGAAAATGGACTTTTTTTCTTATAGCCTTCAGAAAGGCAGGAAAACATCAGGAAAATGTTAAAAACAAATATTTTCTCTGCTTATCTTTACCTGTCCAGTTATTTTTTCAAGACTGGTATGCAATCTACATATCAGACAACGATACTTGACTGCTGCAGATAAGGGAAAAAAAAATCGGATCTATGATGTGTATATACGCTATCTAAGACTTCATTTTCTGACCACCCCAGAACTGAGCAGCTAAGCCAGTACTTAAAAGCAAATGGAAAAGTCTATAAAACATCGCATGCTGTTTCTGATAACTTCAGTATCACTTGGAAAGTCTCAAGAATTGAGACAACTTATACTAGTGAAAGAAAACCAACCTTCCACCTTGTTGTAACATTAATGGCTTTGGACTTTTCTCTGACTGCTAGAACAGCCTGCAGTTAAAACTATATAAACTGATTGTCCTAGTTTCAGCTGGGACAGAGTTGATTTTCTTCACTGTGTCTGGTATGATGCTATGTTTTGGCTTTAGGAGGAAAAACAATGTTGATCACACTGATGTCTTAGTTGTTACTGAGCAGTGCTGTACAGAGCCAAGGATATTTCAGTTTCTCAGCTTCTTGTACTGTCCTGGCAGTGAGGGGCTGGCAGGTGGCACAAGTTGCTGGGAGAGGAGAGAACCAGGACAGCTGGCCTAAACTGGCCAAATGGATGTTCCATGTCATGTGACATGTGAAAAACCTTTAAAACTGTGGGGAGTTGGTGAGAGGGGCAGCTGCTGCTTGGGGACTGGCTTGGCATCTGTTGGAAGGTGGCGAGCAATTGTGCTGGGCATCACTTGTTTCTAGTAAATAGCTTATCTTAACCAAAAAGTTCTACTTCTGTTGGTTTTTTTTTTTTTTTTTTTGATTCTCTGACCTGTCCCACTGGGAGGGGGTAGTGAGAAAATGACTGTTTGGTGCTGAGCTGCCTATCTCAAAGTGTTGAGACTTGTGCCTGCTTTTGTGTAGGAGAGGGAAACAAATTTAGAACACCTCATTCAAGGTGTAGTTTCAAGATTAACAAAGCACATCTTTTCTCAAAAGAAGAGGGGAAGTTGAGGAAAATATTTTTCCATTTGTTAGATTATCTTACTAGACACTTGTTTTTATTTTTAATTTCCTGTTTATGGTGCCTTTGAGTATTTGTGTTAGGAGCAGACAGCCTGTTTAAAAAGACTCAGACTGAAACTGTTCCTTCTCTAACAGAAAAAAGTCATGGAAAGTCATTTCTGCAATGTGTGCTAACAAAAATTACTCTTGGTAAAATCAAACGTAGTACCTAGAAACTGTTCTGCTGGTACATCATTAAGAACTGTAAGGTCTATACAAACACTGCAATTACAATGGTAGGTAGACCATGCAAGTAGACTAAGAAACCATATACCCAGAAAGTGTTATATGCTGTTTTTACTGCAGAAACTTGATCTAGGAAGTAAAACTCTACCTCTTTCACTGAAGTTGATTCAAAAGCATGTGAGCTATTGATGACTGTAATTCAAGAACTAATATCAAACTGGTATTTGACAACATAGTTTCAGACAGTCCAGCACATGGTACATCCTTTTATCCCAAGGAAGGGCAATGATAGTTTCAGTATGTGGAAACTAAAAATGTCCTTCTGCTGATGAATATCTGTGCATAGGAATAATGTAGTTGAGCTTTCTCATTCAAGCTCCTAACTGTGTAGAGGTTATATGTGATGTAAAGCTGGAATCATCATTCACAGAACTAAAAAATAGTTTTTCTTGCCCACCTTCAACCATGCATCTGGGCATTGTGAAATACGGAGAACAAGTTAAAAGAAAATATATAAACAGTTCTTATTGATGCTATATTTAAAAACAGAAGAATTTCTTGCAAGTCAAGGAATACAAAACAGGAGTGAAATCTTAACCTGAACTCTAATATCTTCTATTTTGCTGTACGGTTCTCTTGAACAAGATTTTTTGCATGTTTTGTATTCTCCTTCATTTGCTAAATAGTAGTACAGTGCCAAGACTCCATGAGCACACAGATTTGTAGTCTAAAACCCACAGCAGAAGAGTGCAGCCTGAGTGCGGACCATACGCATGCATGGGACCTGAGAGAATAATTGTGCCTGCTTGATTCTCAAATCCATCTTGAACACCATGCGTAACACCAAGACTTGCGAGATAACCTAGACCTGTTACCAGTGATCTCTGCTTATAGTACAGGCTGGGGAAAAGTTTCCTTTCTTCTCTACCTGACGTTAATCAGCATACACCAGGTAATGGCAGGGAAGAAGTGTACAGCGAATACCAATATCAGCAGATACTAGCACTGATACTACTGATGATTTAGATGCATATCATTTCTATGTGGTTTTAATTTTAAAATGCATGTATGCAGGAGTGATAGAGGCACAATAGTATAGATTAGTTTAATGCTACAATATTCTTCCCCAGGGGATGATATTCTTCCACATCACCATCAAAGTAATATTTCACTACATGAGCATATAGCTGACCTAAATATAGACAACTATTTGTGCACATTTGTGAAATACTTGCTAAAAAGACACAGCAAGGATTCAAAATAAGGCTGTTATCCTACAAGCTAAGGACTAATAGGTCACCTTTCAAAGCTATTTCGCTGCTTAATTCTCTTTGAGATCAAGAGGCAGAAATGATGCTTTCATTGTGTTCCTAAGTGTACTGAGCAGTGTCAACGGAAATATGGATAGAGTGCAAGTTCTTAAAATTACATTTTTAACAGCTTTCAGGTCATGATCTCTAAGATCAGGAAATAGATTAAATTGAAAATCCTGAAATCTGCCCTCATAAATGTAGTGAAATCTTTCTCCACTAAGTAGACAGAAGTGTGTTGTTACCAAAGAAGAGACCAAACAGAGAGATGCTTGAGGAAAAGCTGGTTCTTGGGCTGGACTTCCACTCAAATGCTGTAATTAGCTGGATGTGATCCTGTAAGTCTACCACAGTTTTTAGCTCCTAAGTCTGTTGTTGAAAGGACAAATAGCATAGCAAGTGAAGATTTTCTACATTGCAGCTGTTTGTTGAAAATGTGATATGGTTTTAACCCATAGCTTCATCCCAGACATTACGAAGAAAAAGTCAACTAGCTGAAACCAGGCCAAAATATAATACATCAAAGCAGAGCGGAGATGCAATCGTGCAGCAAGCTATTTAAAAACCTTTTAATGAACCGTTTAAAATGAACTCGTTGCAAGGTAATTTAACACCACCACTTTTACAATTAAATATATTATTTAAGCATGCAAATGCAGCACATTAATTGCATGTCAGGATAGAAAATGAAGTGAAACTGAGGGGATTCTGATACATGAAAGCCATCTCAGTAATTTCTCAACACTTCATAGCACACTTAAGCGGCATAATGAAAGAATGAATTGATTTAAACAACATTTTGTTGTAGCGATGGGGTTTGTGGAATTAAATTAACTTAATGGTTTGCTGTAAGAGTAGGTCTGCATGGCATTATGTTGTTCTTGAAATTAATTCCTTTTCCTCTCCAGAGTTATTTTTGTTTTGGTTTGAATTTGATATTTTATTTACTTCTACAACATCCACTAAGGAGTTCTATGCTCATCTTTACACATTCATCACTTCATTAAAATAAATTTTAAAAAATTATTACTCAGATCCTCGTTATGAAGTTCCTGAAGATAAAAATCAGCAACAATTCTGCAAGCAGTTTTATTTCTGAAGTTATATACCATTCCTTTTTCTCTTTATGTATTAAATATCTCCTCTCTGGTACAGGATATGGTTCAGAGAAGGAACATAAGGATATTAACTGGGAAAACAAATTCAGATTACACAGGTCTAGGATGCGACAAATTCTCCAATGTAATGCTCTAATGAAGCAAAATACAACATATTTCTATGTGTTCACTTTAGTGGCAGTTGTGGGTAATTTTGGTAAATGTTGCAGTAGGTTGTATGACGAAGACTCCTGTATTTGTCTATATGTTACTTTAGCTCAGTAAAGCATTAGTAGCATTTGGAGAATGTAGTAGTTGTACCAATAGTGCTATTTCCTTAGTTTGATACAGTTTCTTTCTGAGTTTCTTCAATTCCTGTGCCTGGACTGGGGTAATCTCAAGCGCAAATGGATGGGTGGAGAATGGACTGAGAGCAGTCTTGAAAAGAAAAGCTTCACTGCTAGTTGGTTTAAAANAAAAAACACACACACAAAAAAAAAAAACTTCAGTGTGACCCAGCAATGTTTCCCTGCAGCCAGAAAGTCAACCAAACCCTAGGTTGCATCAAAAGAAGCACAACTAGCAGGATGAGGGAGGGGATTGTCCTCCTCTGCTCTGCCCTCATGGGACTGTTCAGCTCTGGGGCCCCCCAGAGTGAGAAGGTCATAGACCTGTTAGAGTGGGTACAGAGGAGGGTCACAAGGATGTCCAGAGAACTGGAGTGCCTCTCCTACAAAGGCAGGCTGAGAGAGCTGGGGTTGTTCAGCCTGGAGAAGAGAAGGCTCCAGGGAGACCATATTGGAGCCTCTCAGTACCTAAACAAGGCCTACAAGAAAGATGGGAAGGGACTGTTTGAGAGAATGTAGTGACAGAACAAGGGGTAACAGCTTTAAAGCAAAAGAGGGTAGATTTAGATTAGATATTTAGAAGTAGTTTTTCAGTATGCTGGTGGTAAGGCACTGGAACAGGTTCCCCAGAGAATCTGTGGGTGCGCCATCTCTAGAAGTGTCCAAGGCCAGGTTGGATGTGTCCAAGGCCAGCTCTGGGCAGCTTGGTCTAGTGGGAGATGTCTCTGTCCATGGCAGGACAGTTGGAACTGGGTAATCTTTAAGGTCCCTTCCAACCCAAGCTATTCTATGAAATGGGTATGGAAACATAACATTATGCTCTTCTGAATCTGAGCAGTGGGGATTAGTTGCTTTAATATATTTCCTTTATTAAGGCTTGCTTGCTTTGTGTCACTTTGTTCCCAAGACAAGCACAGCACACATTGTATCAGGCTCCAGATCTGTGTGCCCCAGGGAGAGAATGCTGCCAGACCCAAGGTGAATAAACCTTGTTTGTTCTGGCCCACATCAGACTCTGGCTCTCACTGTCTGCATTTCTGTGGCTTGATTGGCTGGCATGACTGCCTAAGTGTCAGGTTTTGTTAGTGCAGCTACTTTGACGGGAAAAAAATGAAGTGACATATCCAAAGCCAGAGTGTTTGGCCACCAAGAACAGTCTTTAAACCCTATCATGGCTCTCAGCCCAGTACTCAGAGCTGCAGTTCCCCTCCATGCTTACCTCTACCAGAACACACCCTGCAGCTCTCTTCATGCTTGTTTTCTTGGTGCAGTACAGACCCATCATACTCATCACGGATATAGGGTGAGAGTTTCGAAACATTTTTCAAGCAATAGACATCTTCCTTGTGATGAGAAGGAAATGCCAATGGGTAAATGACAAATTGCACTCTAATGTCCTCTAGCGTACATGAGTTCTTTTCTAAGCATGCCAAGGCAATCCATTAAGGATTGGACACTTCTTTTCCTTGATATTTTTGACTGTTTTTCTATATCCTAGAAGTATTAGGCAGAATCCTTCCCAAAATGCCTTCACTATATCAGCTTTATACCTCTATAACAAGCAGCCTAGATGCTGCCTTTCTTTGTAGTTCACCTTTTTAGGTATCTCATGTTTCCATGAGAGGCAAATAAATGATTTTTCTCTGAGCTATGGAAGATGCTCTGTTTCCTTGTGAAGAAGCTTGCTTTGTCAGGAATGATCTCTAGAATTTATCTGAATAATCTAAGTAGCATGTAACAAAAGACCAGATGTTAATGCCTCCTAAATTGCAAAGCCCTTCTTCACATTATCACATCAGAAGCAAACAAATGTGAACATAAATCCCAAACCTTTTCTTAATGTACCTGCCTGGCAATGCTACCTATTTTTAGTATCTTCGGTTCTTTCTGCAGCACCACTTCAGTTATAAAGTGATGTATTTATACCAGTAGCGAGTATTATTTATAAAGAAAAGCAAAATTGACTGTTGACTTGCTCTTTTTGCTGCAGGTTTTTCTCACAGATTTTTGACAGAATTTTACTGGAGTACAGGAGGCCACGTGAGTTGCAGAACTCACGCAAGGGGTCAGTGGTTCTTTCCAAGACTAGCGCTCAGGGCATTGCGGTGTTTACATGCCAGGGACAATTATGTTTGCATTAAGATAATGAGTTACAATTTTTCTAACCATGTTCTAGCAAAGGATGTGCATTTATGGCTTTCAGTAGGTGCAATGTATGTTGAATGTGTTGAATGATAGAGTATGTCTTGTGATTTGTATGTTTCAAATTTAATCGATGAACTCAACAGACCAAGCTTTTTCACAGTTTTACTCTATTGACTTTTGCACAGTTACACCACAGGTAAATCTGTCCCAGGAGGAACACTTAATTCAGATTAAATATTCTAATTACTGTTCAGCAAAACATAAAACTTGTGTCAGTGGAGTTATTCTTGGTGGTGTAAAGGAATGGGGTTGCAGAGAGTGATGTTCTACAGCTATATCTTAAACCATAAGGGTCATATCAGAGCAGATGAATAACCATTCGCCACTGACACTGCATATATGTACCAGCTGAAGGATTCCCAATGTCTTACATCATCTGTTGAGATTTTCCAGTACACATCTTTGACTCTCTCAGGAGAGAAGTTCAGATTTCTTCATAGGTTAAACTCTTTCCACTTAAATATACATGCTTACTCAGCTATAGGAAGATTCATTTTAAAGTGGATGTGCAGATCCTAAAATTGAGATGGTTTAAACCATTAACAGCTATGTATAATTGTAGTGCATTTTAGTATGTATTCCACCAAAAATGCAGAAAATTTATTAGCATTGCTGATGTTTAAGTAGTTGGCAATTGTTTTTTTTAACCATATTTGCAGGGTTTAAGGGGTTTTGTTAGTCAATAGAGCTATATCAAGCATAATTTTGCAATAAATGAAATGCCAGATATGTTCTTTATGTCCACTGCTGCTGCTCCATTCAGTCCTAGCTGGGTAAAGGATATGACCAAGTGATTTTAATTAACAAATTGTTTTTACTAGGTAGTACTGGAGTTAGCTTGGTTTTTGAGAATAATTACCATCATATATTCAACTGGGACTTCTGCTTAAACATGTGTTATACCATGGTCTTTTATTTTTCCAAATAAAGCCTATGCTTTGAGTGTTTTGCATCCACTGGGAAGCACATATTAATCAAATAGATACTTATATGCAGATGACCTAGGACTGAACAATAGCAACAACAAATTGTGTTGAGTGACATTTACCTCACATGGAGAACTAACACAAGACCTAGGTGCAAGTTGTCTGTAACAGGGAGACAGGAATGGAATTCAAGTGATATATGTGATGCTCTTTTAATATCCCTCTTAAATTAAGCCTTTGGGTGTTAAGGAATACCTGCTACAATAAATACATAAGAACCTAGGATTTTCTATGCAGGAGCAGATAAATGAGCCATTTAATTTGTTATCCTTCTTACAGCTGTGGCCAGCACCAAACAGTAGAAAAAGCCCTCTTCAGGGCATGTGTGCTTACAAAGGTCTGCTGAGACTTAGTGTATCATCTGTGAGAAATGTAGGGTTACTAAACTGTAGCTCACGCTTTCTTGGAAAAATGGAAAGTGTATCTTTTTTAAATGTTGTTACTTCCAAAGCCTTTCAGCATAATCAAAACCAAAAAAAAAAAAAAAGTGATTCACAGTGGCATGTGCATCAGTGCAATTTCACAACTCCATACTGATATTGGATGCATTCATAATACTGTTTCTGGCACACCATGATCTCAAATACCAGAGACCTGTTCATCAGTATGCCAGAAATGCCATTCATTTGATTATTATTAAGTAGCACGATCCATACCAGTGACAGCAATAGCAATGAACAAAGATCTTTTGAAAAGACTGATATTCTTATTGGGTAAGTGTGTCAGGGTTTTAGGGTTATGAGTTTGTCTTTTTTGGTTTTGTTTTTCTTCTTAACCCTGAGCTTTTGCATAATGAAGCAAACATTAATTTGACTTTTTCAGCTGCCTGTGGTGTGACTAGGCTTACCTATAACTAGTAAATATTCTGAGAGGCTGAAGTCTGGAACTATCAAGTTCTCTGTCTGAAAAATTAAATTAAAAACATTAACTTCCTCCTCATTTAATCTTTCATTGCTAAGGGTATACAACTGATTTTACAACTTTGGGATGATTAATTTTAATGCAATTATTTCTTTGTTCTTTGATCAACTTTCTCCATTTTCAATATTGGCTTAGTTGTACTTTTCTAAAATCATCTGTCAGCTTTGTCTGCATATCCCCCTCAAACTAGTAAAACAGTGTCAAGTTACTGCCTTGTTGGCTTGGTTAATTGGGATGTGCACCTGCAAATTGTTAATGGAAGATATAGTGCCTCTCAACACTGTTAATGTTGCCGCAGTTGATCACATGCTCTTTTTTCATCAATATATCTGCAAGCTCTGGGCATCTGTTATGACAGTATCTTCCCTTTTGGGGAAATCTCAGTAAATGCTATTATTGTCACTGAATTGAGTCATTTCTCTCAATTTACCAGGGCTTCATGCGAAGCACACCCTTTGGACAAAAGTCTTAATGAGAGATACAAAGTAATGGGGGGTAAAAAGTATGTGATGTTTTTAGGGCTAGTAATGCTTTCTGCTTTTTCAGCTGCATCATTCTACTTTTCTACTACTTTTCTACTACTTTTTTTTCTACTTTTCTAACTGGAGGAAGATTAAAGGATGGAAAAACATTAGTACATTTGTGCATAAGGGGTTTCCTTTATGAGCTGTCAGATGTCAACAGTGCATTTAGCACCTTCTTTCAGAGTTTATTGATGCAAGAGATTCAGTAACCTGAAATCTTGCAGTCCCTGCTCCACACCATGTGTGTGTAGTGCAGTTTGCTCTTAGACCTTTTTAAGGTGCAGTTCACCTACCTGGTGTACTCAGGTTTTTGATCCAAAATTTAGGGTAAATACTGCCAAAGCTGCTGCTCTTCTCTTTGCTGAGTTGCAGAGGTAGATCTTAATATTTTACTGGGACAAAAGTATGGAATTAAGATTCCTTGTTCAATTGAGTGAAGTGCAGATGGTGTATTGTGTGTCCTGGGGAGCCAGACAGCGGTCAAGGACTACGTATAACCATGAGTCCTTATGCAAATACCACCAACTAAAACCAGTTGGCTTCAGGAGTCCGTAACTCTCTGTTTTGAGAGGTTTTCCATGGAGAGCAATAATAGCAGTTGGCCTTTCATGTTTATATTTTACTGCCAACAAAACTGAATAGAAAACCATCTCTAGATGTACAAAAGGAAAGCTATACCAATCACAAGGATGACAAGTTGAGACATCTGTGCCATAAAGCGATGATTCTTGTGAAGATATTAGGATTTTATAATTCCTTCTTTTAAGAAAATACTTGGTGGTTCTATTTTTCCCCTTGCAAGTTAAAACAGATTTCTTACTCCGACTGGTTTTAATATCAAACAATTACATTATGAAAAATGCAGAAATGTTGTGGGAAATAGATTAAGAAAATGTTCTCATGATAATGATCAAAGCTTGCTTTATTTTTCCCAATAACCTTTATTAAAATTAATATTATTTACTCTTTACATGACACAGTCTATTTCTTGTAACAGGAGGGAATGCTATTTAGTGGTACCTAGATATCGTGGCGATAGGCACACCAGGGAGGCCAGTTTTGTTCTTTCTGATTCCTAGTCACAGCAGTAGTCATAGAAACACAGCACTGAAAGGGATGTGGAGTCCATTCTCCTACTCTCACAGGCATCTCACAGGCAATCACTGTATTCAATCCCATTCATCAGACCCCATTTTAAAAGTGGTTTCATTTAATGAAGTCAATTAAGACCAGAGATGGATGAACAGATTACATAGATAACTGTGTATTAACCTTTTCTGGGTTTAATCTCTGCAGTGCAAGGATCCTTTTTTTTTTTTTTTTT
>VXAV01003567.1:369534-382595 GCA_013399715.1 Alectura lathami
CCCACTTCCCATAACAGCCCACAAATTTGTATTCCTCCTTGTACTATAATCTTAATGTTACTGAAGTGAATTTGTTAACATTGTTCACTGTCTTGTTTGCAAGACAAAGCCAATCAGCAAGCTACTATTAACCCAATTTATTTGCAAGAAGTATTTTCCAAGGAAAGAGAAATTACAGCAATTGTTCATCATTAATTTTGTTAATAGATGTGTGTACATTTGTACTACCTTGTAAACAAGACAGTGCATTATACAGTAAGCATACTGCTAAACTTAGGATGCTGTTTAATGTCCTCATTTTATTATGTATACTCACAACATTTTCCAAGAAGCCATTACTAATAGCCTTGAGGCAAGTCTCTTTGTGAATTTTGAATAACCAAGAAGATGAGTTTTGGATTCAGTCCTGAATATTACAAAGCTTCACCTATATCAGAACTGGTACAAATGCAAAGTATATTAGAGAGGCAACTAGCTTAGCAAGATTCTAAAAAGTGATTAAACACATAAGAATACTGTAAAATAGTTATTTCTTCAATTACAGTAGGTAAGATAAAATTGCAAAGGCTATCATCCCACATGCTTCAAAGCACAAGCCAAGCACCAGCTTGAGTCAAAATGTGTTTTCTCATGGGAATTACTTTTATCTGTAATGCAATTATTTATGTTATGAAACAATGAAGTTCCAAATTAATCTGTCATTGACCACTGTTGAGAGACAGCAAATTAAAATAGGCTAATTGATCTAGTTTTGATGCAGAATTTTCTAAGCACCTAGACTTAAAGAGAAGAGTGACCATCTTTTAAAGAAAACTTTCAGCTAGTAAACTGACAGTGCTTTATAAAGAAAGTAAGTTTCAGTATACCCATCCAGCAGATTAGGAAACACGGCCAAGACAAGGAAAGTGACTTAACCAAAGTCACCAGTCAAGCATGGTTAATGCCAAGTGTATCATGCAGTCTTTTTGAGTCTTATAATAACACTTGCTGGACTTGAGCCTGTTACTTGTTCAGTTTGGTTTTGTCTTAAAACAAAGTTGTCTTAATGCAAGTCCTCTGTGATTCTGTTTAAATGTAAGCACTCTGAGTTAGTTTCACAGAACTATCTTCACATAAATCATTTAGATTCTTGTTTGTTTATGTGCATCAGTCACCTACCAAGAACCAAGCAGAGATTTCTACATGGAAAGATAGTGTCATCACTATAGCAGAATAATTTTGCAATTCTTGCAATGCAGATAAGTCTCCCCAGGGCAGACACAGTATTATTAAGTGATTTTGTTTGAGAACAATAATTTCACTTTTAATGATGCTGGCATCGTTGTATGTTGCGGTTATGGTGGTGCACATAAAACAACAGTTAGCACTGACCTTTATCAAGGATGTGATAGAAAGTCAGAGATGAAACATTCCCTGAAATGTATCTAGAGTCTGAGTGGGTAAGAGAGGGATGTGGCAGGGCCACTGGGTTTCCATGCTTCTTAGATGTTTTTTCCCTTTCTGACTCATACATGGATGTATGGTAAACTCAGTCTTTGAAACTTCTGAAAGCCCTGCCAAAATGATGAGGGGAGCTGTTCTTGCAGGAAGGCTCAAAGATAAGTCCATTTCCCAGATGCAGAGACAGGCTTGGTTGGTCATGACAGCTGATGGAAATGTTCACTGTGGGTCAAGCAAAACTGTCTGAGGAGGCTGCCGCCTTTTCTTCTCACAGCTTCTTGCTGCTTTCTTTACTAAGCATTTCCCAACCTTACTTCAGCTATCAGATTCCTCCATCCTCAAACATGTGTAAAGAAATGATGCTTCTGGCTAGAAAGAGATCTCTTTCCTGCATGTGGGTTGGAAGAGATTGAGCCCAGCGGGCAGAAAGCGTGAACACTGGCTGACGGATCATGTGTACTATGCAAATCTGGGGCTGGGCACTCTTGGGTCAGATGTATAGAGCCTGTTCCTCTTCCCAACAATCTCAGGTCTGCTGTACTCCAATACTCTCTTATTATTAAAAATAGATTAGCCCCATGCAGAGGCATAAAGAGGGTATATAATGGGCAACCATGGTGATGATGTGACAGAGTGAACATTAACTTTGTATCATTCTACATGCAATGAAGGGGAAGAATTTGTTCCCTTTCGATAACATAGAAAGGAGATGACTGGTTATGGAGAAGGGAAGAAAAAAAAGTGAGGCTGAGAAGGAGATCTATGGGAAAAATGAAAAAAGGAGGTAGATTGCTGAAGTATATATCCAAACATCACGGGGTAGGAATCTAGTCAAAACTCTAGATAGTTGGTAGATTATCTAGAGATCTTTGTTTCAGTGTTGCCTGTTGCTCCTTCTATGAGCTGGGGTTTCTAACTAGTTCCTCTCCCCAGTTTTCCATTTGATTACAGGGAGTTCACCCAAGCTGTAGCATGATACTGCCCATAGTACTATTGTGGTTATAAAAGGAGGAGATCTCATAAAATGGCTGGATTCAATTTGTTGTCATCTCAGTACTTGTAGTGCAGTAGGTCTAGTAATGGTTGTTCATATGGTTTTTGTTTCCGGTTGGATCTGTCGTTCTCATGTCATCATGCATTTGTCATGATTTTTGGGGGGACAAATACTGGCATATTCAAATCTTGATAGTCTTACGTTTAGTTCTGTTACAGTTGTCAAGGGGATTTCCTGTTCATTTCATTTAGAATGTTGGATTATGGTATATAACATGGGCAAGGCCATCCTCCAGAGCTGGAGCAGTATACAAAAACTATAGCTTTCAGAGTACTTACATAATTCTCAGAATGATAGGTCCCGTTTTCAAAGGCAGGTTCTTGGTCTTTGCCAATGGTACACCTGTTAAAAATCCAAGGAAAAAGCAGGGTCATGTGTCTGATTTAGATTCTACAACAAATTTGTTCACTGTACCAGCACAGCTTCCATGATGAGAACTTGTCTCTTAGGAGAACAGCTGACCACAAAGAGATTTGTGTATGAAGTTCTTTGTGAGAAGAATTGAGAAAGACGACTGGGCTTATTACTGCTGGGCACAACAGGGACTGGTCTGGATATTGTGCTGCAGTGTAGGTGACATCTTTTGTATTTTGAACACATGTGGTTTTTTGTCCTTGCTCTTGATACAGTCTAACTGCTTCATATGTTTTTCTGATCCTGAAGTCACTGAAGTGACACTGTCATAAGATTTGACATCCTTCTTTCCAGCTGTCTAAAGGAAAATAATGACAGTGTTACATTTATTGGAACATGAATGTCAAATTAAATCAATTGGTTTGCCCAATGGTCACTAAATCTGTCAGTTAGTCTTTAAGCATTGAGGGAGACAGGAGAGGGGGAAAAGATTGAGCCAAGCCAAATTGAATGAAGCCATATCAATATTAATGTTCTGCAGAAGTCAATGAAAACAGACATTTGATTTTATGGGATTTGTAAGTGATTGTACATATTGTGATATATAGTTTAGGAATTAAAGATATTTGAAAAAATATATAAGAAAATTGGCTGGAAATTCATTCAGGCATGCAGAACAGATGATTTGGAACCTAAGTGAAGTTGCTCAGTGGTCTTGTGTACCAAAGTTAATGAATTTCTAATTTTAGAATTAATACCATCTTTCCAATGACAAAAAAAAAAAGTTCCTGCTCCTGTAAGACTACCATTTACACAGTGTTAGAGGTACAACTGCATTTATTTGAAAAACTTAACTACTGCAGGACCAATTTTTCATTTGATTGATATTTATTATTTCTGTTATTCTATTGGTGATACAGTGTTTTGGTTTTAACATAATCATTTGATCACAAGGTCTAATGTCCCAGGTGAAAATAAATTATACCATGGGTCTATTCTCTTTTTAGCATGGTGGAGACTAGAAAACTTTCAACTGTAACATAGCAGCACATGTGAGGGAAAATAAGTGCAGAAGATGAAGTGTCTTACAAACGCAGAACCTCAGCAGACTCTTCTTACTGCCATTTTCATATTTCAACAGTGTCAAGGAGATGCTATTAACTATTCCTGACTGTATTTTTCACTTTTTTGAGGTTTTAGATGGTGTCAACTCCTGTCAAAATATCTGTACTTAACATAAATACTCAACAGGCTAAGATGAAACTCTGTTACATAAAGCCTTTATAAATAATACATTTTCCTTTAAATCTTTTAATTTGATTAAGGATGCAGACAAATCATGCAAATGTTATTCAATAACTAGTTTATATCTGCCAGAAAATATGGAAATCAAAGGGTTCTACTTTAAAGCTTTCTTGCATCATAGTTAATCAGCATTTTTAACTTGCAGATCACAAGCCTGTATATATGAATTGACTGCTGTGCTAGGATATCACATTAAAAATTCTTTTTGAATTTTAAAACAACTTGTCAACATGCATGTTCTAGTAGTGAGTGTATACGGTTACTTCAGTGCTTTCTCTGATGTTGCCCACTTCCTGTCAAACAAGTGCAAATTTCAGTCATGAAATAAAGCCACTATGTTTGAAACTGGTTGTGATATTATTAACAATAGCGGCCACAGCCAGACTATTCTACTTTGCATTTCTATAAGCCCTTTCTGTCATCAGATCCTAAAGAGCTATTTTTACAAATGTATGTTAGTTCAGCCTCACAGCATATGGCCTCTTTGGCATGGTCTGTGCTATTAAAGGCAGGTAAAGCATGATGCCAAGGGCCATGTGCTTGGCCACAGCCAAGCATCACGAGGATGTGACAGAAAGATGGATTCATCAGGAGAGTTTGTTCTCTTAGGGAAAATGCTGCGCAAAGATGCTTTGCCCAGAAAGAGCAGAGTTAGAGTATTGTAGGTGCACTGGGAAGCAGAGTTCTCACTGACAGCAACTTCGTCCTCGGTCAAGCAAGGTACCTGGTTGCATATAGTTCTGGTTCTGAGGGACTAGCTGGATAAGCTATTGTGGGTTGTGAACAGATGCTCAAAGTCACGAATCATGAGGTCCTGTTTAAATAGTAGAGCTGCTCCTGATCTCTAGCACCCACGTTGTTTTGACAAGCAACATAAACACAGAAACTCATGTCTTCCCTTTGAGAAAAGATCAAGGGAATTTTAAATGGCATTTGATGAGATAATGAAGTCAGAAAGCACTGTCCTTAGTTTACTGTCTCGGCTGCAGCACTGGAACTGCATGACTGCAACTCCTCTGGCAATACGGGGTTTATGATGAATATTTGAACTGGAGTCAGTTTTGTGACAATGCCTAACCAGGCCAGGAAATAAGATGACCTTTATATCTAAACCTTTCATTCTCCAGTTGGCACCAAATGGTGTGTGTTATCATAAATTGCTGCAGAGGGGATGTGGATGATTTTTGTTAGATGTCCACATCCCAGACCCATAAAAGGGACTCTCATATTACCAGGAATCCATTAAATTTCTAAGTTCCCTCTGAACACTTCATCCTTTGGTGCAAAAGCAATGTGAAACATATATCCAAGATTATAGCTAGACTGCTAGAAGACACATTTTATGTGCATTTGATTGCAAGATCTACCTAGATCACCACAGAAGAGGCAGGTTTTGCTGGAAATGCCTGTGGATGATTGTGATTCTTCATTCCTTCAGGACTTTGCCTTACGACATCACTTCAGCTTTGGCTTGGAATGTGCAACTTTGCCCATCAAGTTTAGCAAAAGGCTTAGACTCTTTAACTTTTAGCAAGTTTTGCATAGGTGTACTATTTAGGTTCCTTGCCTACATTACAGAAAGGATATTTAACTTCTATCATAGTCATTATTCCCTTTCAGAAGTCCATAAAATCACCCATGGAAAAGAAAATATTTGTTTAGATACATGAGAATTTGTGTTAGCACATAGCTTCAGTTGAATACTACTTCCTATTTTAGCACATAGGCAAGGCTTAAGTTAGATGAAACCCCCTGGGACTACCTTGTCAGTTGACTGAGACTTTGTCCACACAGCTATCTGAAATAGTACTAAAAGTTTACAGGTTACAAGCAGGACTGTGGGGCAGCTCTCAGATTAAGAGAAACAGATATGCTCAAGATATTCTATGAACACATCTTGTCTCTGAGATGCTGAGCTCTTGCTATTGTGGAGCTAATGTTCATGAGGCAGGTCCTTCTACTACTACCTATATACAGTGGTGTAATGTGAGGGGTGCCCTGCAAACCTTCTAAGAATAAACCCTTACTCCTAAGAATTGCTGCCACTCAGAAGCTGGTTGTACTAGCTGGGTGTTGCCACTCTGGCAGCTCTCCAAAGATATTTCAGTGCTGAGCTGAAGACTGAAGAGAGGCTAAAAGGCATTAAGAGTAAAGACAGGCTAGGATCTGAGCATGCCAGCTAACCCAAGGTGACTTTCCTCAAGGGACCGTCGACTCAAGTTTGCAGTAAACTGCTATTCATCTAGGACAAAATACAGTGCAAGAGCCATCTCCATAGTGTTCATTTGCTCTGATCTCCTGTGAGAAAATGGGAAGCAACAGAAAAACTACATGGATAGTTTAAACACCATCAATTCTATTTGGAGAACAGGAGGATGTGCCCCCACTTTCTGCACATAAGTAATTTATGAGTTGTACCATGTAAATATCGTATCATCTGACTTGATACATTATGGTTGTTGTGGTGTTGTGATATGTCAGGCCAGACTGTTTTCTTATCAGTTCTTAAAATAATGGAATAATAACTAAAAAGGCCCCCAAGAACTTCAGGAACAAAACACTGTTTTATATGAGGTAATTGCATAATAGACTTTAAATCTTGGTTTCATAAAAATGAATTAGACATCTTCTTCAAATTATTCTATGGAAGTGTGCAAGAAGTTGATGTTAAGGGGATGGGGGAGTGGGGACAGCATCCTAACTGCATCATCCTGTAATAGGGTGTTTATAGCAACAAGATTCTGGGCAAAATGAATAAAAGATAATTCAGTGCATATGTCACTTCTGTATATGGCAAAGGCTTGATTTGATATTTATTTGAAAAAGGTTCCTGGTGATTGTCTATTGTCATAGTGTTAGATGAGAAGAGAGAGAATGAGTGACTCTTTGAATGTGACTGCAGTAACAAGGAGAGCCTGCAGTCATGTCTTGTTAATTTACTGAGGAGAATGTCACATTTACATTTCAAATTATCCCACTGCACAGCTCAAAACTTGCCAGGATTATCCTGAGTTTTATACCATCAAGATTCAGGTTTCATTGTTTACCAGACTGCGTTAATCCTTCACTTCACCCTCCCTCCTTCCCTGCCCCACCACCAGAAAGAGAGCCTTCCCCAGAAAATCTAACATTGGAGAGAGTTGTGAATCCTGCTCAGTAATTATGATTCCTCTAAAAGAGCAGGGTGAAATGTTATTTGTATTATTCTTCTACTTCCTCTCCATCCCCCACGCCTCCTTGCAGACAGGCAGAAGAGTAAATTTTTTGTCTAATGTGTAGGGATTTAGCTTTGCAAATTCTATCACTGCTGTTAATTCCAACACATTAGCACAGTGAGCTAAAAACATGCATCCTTTAACATATATCTAGTTGTTCTAACTTTTTATCCGTATTTTGGGCCTGATTCTGATTTCTCATTCCTCGTTGGTATTTGCCTACGCAGTAGCAATGATCTGTGGCAATTATTCCTGGCTTGTATCAAAGTAATAAAACCAGAATTTTTCTTACCCTCCCCTCTGTGACATGTACAGATGCTACACTACTTGCTTTCTTTTAGGACCTCTAAGGGTTTTTTTTCCTTTGTTGTTCAGTGAGCACTACCAACAGCAGCAATTTCTACATCTATTTTTCCAGGGACTTTGATTATACAACAATGTGGAAAAGAAACTTAGTCCTACAACTGCTGTTTTGTTAACTTGAGGATGGAATTTCAGGATGTGCTTTAAACAGCAAGGTGTTCATGGCTCAGGTTTTAACCCTGTGAAAATAAAGCATTCGTTCATGTATTCATTTTTATTAAAATACATTCAGTGGCTTCCCACCAAAGGAGAAGAGTTTTGTGCCAAGGGTGTCTCTCAGGAGTTCTCTTAGATCCAAAGCTGTTTCTTACTGTCAGGGTGGGTTTAATTCTGCTCATGATTCTGCAATGCAACATCTAAAATTGGGCCCAGTTAAAATGGAGTAAGGCCAGCTAGAGATGCTTTTGAATATCCCATCCATCCCAGGACCCTCCCACGAGGGGTTTCTCTTGGGCTCGCCCCTGCCCTTACCTGGCTCCCAAGTAGCAACAACCCTCTGCATCAGCCCCAGCCCTGAAGCTGGAGGATGGGAAACATCTACCACTGTTCTCCTTTACTCTCTGCTCAAAGGGCTTTGTACTAATTAAGCTTTACAGCAAGAAAAGAGGGCTATATCTGGGCTGAAGACAAGAGGAGAAGGAACCTGGCCAAATGACTTGATGGCAGCATCAGCATATGGTAATCAGGGTAACAAGGCACAGCTTCAGCATCTGTCCCTTTTATTGCTATTTAGAAATGCTTCTGGTGGGGGGGTGGGGTGGGGACTTCATACTTTAATAAAACTTCTGTATAAAAGCTTACCTTTTCTATCCCTGCCCATTTCTCTGCCTTATCATCAGGTCAGAAGAGAGCCAAGGCATTGACTCTGTCATGCCAGCGTTTTGCGTCCAGAGCTGAATTTACAGCCTTGCCTGCTTTCAAATGAAGAAATTTCAACACTGTTAGGAAGCTACTGCTGACTGTTTACCAGTAAATGCTAAAAACCATTCTTGTGCTCTTACAAAGAAACTTGCCTTTTTCAGCTGTTCTTCAACTTAACTGTTGTGCTTCAGAACTTCTGATTGACTCTGCAGGAGTCAGTGCAGTCAGCAAGGGGCATTGTGAAAGTGAGAGGGGGAGCAAATACAGCTCATAAAGGTCATTTTTAGCACTCTGAAGTATTATTTTTTTTTCTGTTGTTCTGCATGAGCACAGGTAGTTTTATGACACTTTTTTCAGCTGCCTGCTGAAATTTTAGCATTTAATTTCTTTCTTGCAAACTGCCACATTAGCCCATAGAGACAGAGAGCTAGATGATGCTCTGAGGTAAATGTAAGAATTCAGCAAATTCACAGCATTAATAACCCAAGAAGGAAAACTGTTGGAAAAAAAAAAAAAAAAAACCCTAGCCCTATATGAGCTGATTCACACCATTTCAATAGACAAACCTAAGCAAAGTTGGTGATTCTGAGTGAGGAGCAAGTTTGGAAACACTGCAGTCAGAAAGGCCTGGGGCTCAGGCCTGGAATGATTTAACATGGTAAATGCAGGCTAAATTCTGACCTAACCCCCATTTCTGCAAAGAACGCACACCCCAAATTGCACTGGTGCCAGCAAGCCTCGCTTGAGGCCCTGGAGCTCCAGGCTCTGGCTGGCCTCCAACAAAAAGAGGGCACAAGGCAGGAGAGGACGTGGTAGGGTGGGAAGCAGTGAAAACACCCCACAAGTCCCAGTAGCTTAAGACAGTGGTACCACAGCTTCCAGGACTCCTTCAAGCTCCATTCTCTGACATTTTTAATAACATTACCAAAATATAAGTTACACTATGTCCCAAGTTGTCCTTTAGCCAGGAGCGTTCCATGGAGGTGAAGATAAGCATCTATTATCCAAGTAATAATTACCTAATTAATTAGTCTGTTTTCAGACATGCCTCAAGATCACGCTTACAGTGCCTTGTCAGGACCACAGAAGGTTGGCCTTTGTTCAGATGAAATTCTTTGACCGTTTTCTGCAATGTAATGTGGACAAACATGTCCCAGGGATTTAGGACATGCTTTTCCATTCCAGCCTTTCTTCGTTGCACTTGCAAGGCTGTGCCCTGTGCTGATGCCACAGCATCCCTCCCCACAGCACCTGTGGGTGGGACTGTGCTGTCTTTGAGCCTTGTGCATCTCTGCTGTCGGGCTGCAGAGCTAAGGACAGCAGCTGAGTGAGCTGTGTTCTGGCTGGAGAATCCATTGAAATGAGGAATTACAGTGCAGGAGTAGCAAGAAGGGGTTCATTTAATCCTTCCTTCAAGGAAGTGATTATTCCCATAGATTTTGACAGGAAAGTAGAAATAAGCAGGTGGTCTTAGGCCCAGTGTAACCAGACATATGCCAATAAAATACATGTTCTCAAAATGTTCTATATCTTTCATCTATTTATATAATTGACTGAAAGCAAAGCAGATAAAATTGCCTAATAGGTGTGATTGTATTTCATATGCAATGAAGGTCACTGTAGATGACAGTTTCTTTGCAAATATGTAGATTAACCAGGTATAGCAGTAATTTTCTTGTATTCACAAGAATACACGCTTGTTCCCAAATTCAGCGATGTATCACAGGAAATGAGAGATGTTCTTTTCAGGGTACCTAATTGTTTCTTCAAGCATGTTTACCACGTAGGAGAAATTCAGTAGAAAAGTACAACTTCTGTTTTTTTTCTGTTCCATTTGGCTCTTTATAAGATAAATAATCAGGATACATTTATAGCTTAAGGGACCGATTTGGCTGAGATAGAATAGTTGATTGTATTATTCTAAAGAAATAATATGTAGTATCTCAAAATAATTCCAGCGTGTTGCTCTCCACTCACTAATGCATAATGTTCCTTGCAGAAAGAACAGCATTAGACTAGTGCCAACCTGACATTCCATTTTTCATTGACACTTCTTTCATTTACTTTATATAAGAGCACTTGGGGTTTTTACTAAACATATCTATCCATCTTTTTGTTAATATAACATTATTTTTTCTGCAAATGAAATTCATGTAATTTAGTTTATTCCACCGTATTAAATTTCAAAAACACATAACAGCATTTCTGAGAACTTCATTTCCCTATGCTAGCCAGTGCACAATGAAGTGGTGTCTGTGATATAGTGAAAGAGAACTAGCTATACTGTTTGAAACTGTGATTATGCAGTGGTTTAGACTTTTATGATATCCACCAAAAATTGAGTGTCTGAGTATGTCCACACATTTGTAAAACATAGCTCACCTGAGAGCAGACAATATATTATTTGCTATACATATGGAGAAACTAAGAAATTAATTAATTTGTTAATTACACAACATCACAAATCAGTTCTGTGGAAGAGCATAGCAAGTCACAGACAGCAATTCTAGTAAGTTCAGTGAAACTACTAAACTGCTCATATGTGTGAACTACAACTATGACAAATTATTGACGTTACAAGAGTGGAAAACCTCGGCTTTTGAAATGTGAGAGGGTTGTCAGTGAAGTGTAAGACTGCATGGTTCCCATGGCAGGTGGGATAATTTAATAGCAAGAAAATCTGAAAGATTTTCAGATTTTGAAAGAAGTCTGATCTGAAACTTCATAGGTAATAAGCATAGCCTGTGTCCTTAACAAGCAGTTAATTTCTATAATCCTGCAGAGCTCATGTCAGATGATAATTCTGTACAGACTTGTTATGTGTGCCTACATGGTATTTTATTCCTGTAGTATATTTAAGGCTTTGGAACTCTTTTGTACCCTTAAACTCTATCCTTTGAGGGAGAAAATATGTAAATCAAATTGGTTCTAGTCTGCTCACTAGTTATGTACAGCCTTACCTGGTGATGCCTAATGCTGCTGGGCTCTTTGGCTTTGGCTTTATTTAGTGCCTTTGAGACAACATGCAGCTGCACCTGAAAATAGGCCCTTAAAGTGGATTTCATTAAATTATTTCTAGTGACAGGATTGCTCATTAATTCTTCCCCATGTGAAAGAACTCCCTTCAGCCTTAGATGAAAATATCACTAAAATGGTATGTGTTTTTCCAGTGGTTGGGAGCAGAGTGAAGGAATGCTTTTTTTTTTTTTTTTTTTTTTTTTTTTTTAATTAGAGTATCTAGTACCAAATATTGTCTTCTATCAATGTCTTGGTCATTACTTTATTCAAATCTGAGAGGCAGAGCCCACAGTACTTGGCTTTGCACCATCATTTGCCTTGCAGTGGTATCTTTCCCAGAAATTAAATGTGAGAACTTTCGATCTTCAGTAAGATAAATCATTGCCAAAACTCAAGGAAAGTTCGTTCTGTTTCAAACAAGTTTCTCCCACTATGAAATGAGAGAGAGAGAAGCTTTCTGAACAGCTCCTACCACTCTGGTACCAAGTTCAGCCTGCTGTGGGGTAAGGGGCTGGGGGGCACAGAGGCATCCCACCATCTGCTGCCTTCCTTTGCCTTCTACACAACCAAGTCTGTGGCGCAGGGTGCCAGGAGTCAGGAATGAGGGTGCTGTGACCAGGTACCACACTGCAGGCAAGAAAGTTTGGAAGAGAGAGAAAGCAGTTGGTCCCAGTTATGTGTAGGGAGGAGAGATTTGATGTCATGGTGACTAAAATCTTTAAGCTGTGGCTCCCCAGGCCTTAAATAAGACTTTGGTACTGGATAAAAGTCACTCCTGCCATATGTAAAGTCATGAACCAGTCCAGAGACATTCTGCCACTTCAAATGTGTATTGTTGGCTTTTTTTATTTCTAATGTTGCCTAGTATATTTTATGTCACGACAGTCTCTTTCTTCGCCCTGCTTACTACCAACATGAAGCAGAGCACTAGCTTTGATTCCTGTACTTGATATTCACTTTTAACAGAAGCGTCTACCAGAGAAGATACAGTGAGACTCACATCTAGTAGCAGCAAACATGATATAATGGGCTAAATTCCATCTCTGCTGGTGGTTTGCAGAGACACATTCTAATTTCCAAAACAGCCATCTATCCAAAAATAACCAGTGCAAAATATTCCCTAAAGGTGATCACACTGCTGGTAAAGCAGGTGATGGAGACAGGCAGCAGCTGCTGATCAGCACAGCCTGGGACACAGGTGCATTTTCAGCTGAAGTCTTGATGATGGATTGATTATGTTTAGGCTTGCTGTTGCTTTTGTAATCTCTTTACAAGGTGAACATGACCTTAGATATCTACTGTTTGTGAATAAGACATCCTAAAAAGAGTTTCCCAAATATATGCAGCATCCATTTTTCTCCACAGAGGAATCAACCCACTTCAAAATTCTTGCTTAATGACTTCCAGAGAGTTAAGCTGGCTTACACAAAAAAAAAAAAAAAAAAAAAAAT
>VXAV01003567.1:405042-425155 GCA_013399715.1 Alectura lathami
TTAGATAGCCGTCCTCGGCTCTTCACACAGGAGGCACAGCACTCTGGTCCCTCGTTACAAATTACCCTGGCGTCACTGATCGCCCCTCTGGGATCTCACGGTTTGTCCTCCTCAGGAAGATAAATTTCCCAGAATCAAGCTGCGTTCCAGTAAAAAATAAATAAATCAACAAAAGGCTTTTTCCTATCACTCTGATTAATTTGACAAGCTTTCATCATCAAGCAAATGGAAAATTATATTCATCCTCATAGTCTTTTATCGAGACGCACAGTGGTAAAAAGCGGGAGTTGCAAGCTAAGATATAAAGCCTTCAGGACACCAACAAAAGCCTTTTCTTCTCATGATAGTTGCAATGAGCTTTGAAATATTCCTGATGTTAAGTACACAATGTTCAAGTGACTACCTTCCTGTGTGACTCCCTGTGTGTTACGCTATCTGAAGGTTGCTTTGCTGTCTCCCATTTTGCAGAATTCACACCAAAAAAATGTTTTTGAATGAATTGAACTGCAGAAATCTGCAGCTTGTGAGCTCAGAGGCACTCAGGTGGTTTCAAAGTAGATTATAAATGTTTGTTAAGAGTGGGTGACTAAAGCAGCCACTGAATTAACCACTCAGTAATTTAATTGTGAATTTTTCCCAGTAACGCTGACAAAAACCCACTCAAAACATGAGATAGTAAAAGAATGGACTATGAGACATCCTGCTGTATAATTGCAGGTGCAAGTTTTGTGATCCACTACGTATTTTTTCATGTCTGGCTTTTTTTAACGACACCAGGATACACCCAGCTGTGAGGCAGGTGTAGTTAGACAGATGTGCTATGGAATTATAGCAGGAAGCTTAATACCTGAGCACTGAAGTGTTAGTTCAAAAAAAAAAAACGAGTACAATTCAGTCCTTCCTTGGGACAGAAGACTTACTGCAGACTTGGAGAGCACTACTTATTTGCTCTGCTTCCTTGATGAATTGTCCATTTGGTATTTTCCTGCATTCTCTCAGCTAAGTTGATCTGATACACTGCCTGGGTGTGGGATAAATTTGACTTGCCCTTGCTTCTCACCGGTATTGATGCAGTGGCTTTTCATATGCTTGTTTCCCTGAAGAAATGGCTGTCCTCAGGAAAGAAGATCTATTTTCTCCTTTCCTTAGTTCAAGTTTGGAACAAAATGGAAACTTTGTTTTATTATGTGGATTCTCCCACATACATTTCTTTTTATCTCAGAAGTCAATTACATCAGTTAATCATAAAGAATCTGGCAGCATTATGTGATGTATGTGTGGAGCAATATATAAATGTCAAATCTGGTTGCTGCAGGCTAGAAAGGAAATGCTGTTTATGAATTATGTTTTAGGAACTGAAAAGGCCAGAGTATTTCTAGGCTGGAGTTTACTAGCAACTTAAGTGCCCTTATCCCTGAAAGTCAGGCAACACATAAGCTGAAATCAGAGTTGTGACATTTGCAATTATTTTCAAACAAATGCATGCACCTTCAGGGATAACATTTAAAGAAGAACATAGACAATAGCCTTTTCTCTCCCTCTGCCTTTCAAATGTTTGGAACAGCAAAAGTCCTCTATTGCAAAGGCACCACCAAGCCATTAATAAAAAAAAATAGATATACAATTTTATCATACTATGGAAAAATAGTTAATTATTTCCTTGTTATTGTCCAAGATGCCAGTTGCTAAGGAAAGCTGCATTGCAAAGGCCTAGGGCAGAAGATGGGACTTGAAGCCGTGCGTATTTGTGTTCCACTGAGATTGTCAGTGTCCCCTTCCCACTTTTCTTACTGGGAGTCAGATGCATTCCCGCAAGAGTTAGTTATTGGCAAATCCCCCACGTGAATTTCCTTTCACTCTGTATTACTGATTTTCATCTCACTCATGGTACTCCTATTCTCAAGGGAAACCAATGCGCCCTGAGTGGTGTTCTGGCACTTTTCTGTACTGAAAGCACTTCCCAGCACTGTCACCAGTAGGTTTTATTAGCAAATGCATCCTTTCTGTGTCACAGATATTAATGAAAGAAGAAATGGGATCATCATGCAGTGCGCAAGGAGTATGGTAGGGAAATCAAAACCACAGTATAGCCCCCAAACTAAAACCCAGTCCTGGTTTTCAGTACTGACATCAATGTGAAATGTGTGGGCAAAAGCTTGGTTGCTAATGGAGCTGGGGATCTTACAGCTGAAATAGCTTCTGGGGACGAAATTCCCCAGGGATCTCAATAAAGGGAATAAGATGCAGTTCATCCCATAGCTGCAAGAAACCCAATAGATTGAATCACAAGCTGTGTAGTAAGGATTTCTAATACATCTTCAATTTGGAAAATATTGTATGTCTGGGAAAATAAAGATAATACACTTATGGAAGGAGGGAAAATTAATGCAGGCTACTGCTGGTCCACTTCTCTGACCTCAATAAAGCATTAGAACAGATATTTGAAGTAAGGAAAAGTGGGAGGAAAACAGAGGTCAGGCATTTTCTTTAGTATGAACTGATTTTCAAGATGATAGATTAATACGACTGGACAAAACATCTGTCACAGAACAGCATGGAAAATACTGTAATATTTTTTAAGCATCTTGCAGGAGCTCTCTTCTACTGCTGCAGATGCCCAGAACCCCCAAAGCAAGCAGCTTCCACTGATACGTACTAAAGCATGAAATGGAAGCGACCCAAAGACAATGCAGCCTCAAATGGTGTTTGCTGCCGAACAGATTGCCTGCTGATTGCAGGGCAGTAGAGAAGAATAAACAGGAAGGTAATCAGGACAGCAGAGCCATTCTCTCCCCTGGCCATTTTCTACGCCTGTGTCACTTCAGATGAGGGGAAACTGGTTTTAGTAGCGAGCCAGGCTGGGCGATTGCTTTTCCATCGTTCTGTCTGATCTATGAGTGTTGTGTTCTGTCCACAGAATCTGGACCTCTGCCTCTACAAGAGCTTATATTACATCTGAAACCCACCCAGTATATTCTTTCTATGCACTTCATGAAACAGGACTGTTAATTCAGCAGCTGTATGTGAAGTTCACATATTTTCTGTGTGCTGTTCCCAAGGAATAGAAAATATATGATGTACCATGGATTTTGTTATTTGTTTTCACCAAACCTTGACCGCATAAAATATTATCAGCACAGGAAAGCGAAGGTACATGAGCTGTGTACTAGCAAAGAGTGTTAAACATTGCAATCTCTGTAACTTCCTAGCCCTCAGTCAGTATTCTACAGCATCTGCCTTACTATCTATTGCTACTGTATTTCTCTTTAGTATCTTTCCCTTGCTGAAATACTTCTGCTGCTCAGTGGAAATAAATCTGCACACTGAGGAGGCCTTGCTGGGCATCCTGGGGACTCGGTGCCTCGGCTATGAAAATGACATTGTACTGGCCTTTAAAAAAGATTGGTAGAAGGTGGCGTAGAAGATCATCATGCCATTAACACGAGAAGCCAAAAGTATAATTTTTTATCTTAATACACTGACTGATACATGTTTCTCTTTTAGCACATGAGACTAGAAAATTATTATTTTACTCATATGGGAGAGGAAAAGACAACAAAAAACCAACAGTTTTTTTAAGAAATGTGTTTTGGAATGAATCTTCTTAATGTCTTTCTTTTTCAATTATAAGTGTTTAGCTTAGCTTAGCCATTTCTCTGCACTTCACAGATGATAATTTTTACGAAAGGGATTTATCATTTTCTTACTAATAGCGTTTGAGTTTGTTTCTCATCAGTTCAAGCACAGATTTAAAATAAAAACAGAAAGCAGTGGGAAACCAAATTGCTTAGACATACAGGGCTTGGCATTTCTGTGCCTTCACACTGTTTGCAGTGAGGCCAGGCACTCAAAACAAAACTCATCCTGACTGTTAGTCCTCAGCAGTGCAACCTTTACACCAAGGGGCACAGAAAATCACACCACGTCATACGATCGCAAAGCAGTATTTAGGGAGGTGCTGGGCAGGTGGGGACTTGGCAGAGCCTGAGTCGGGAGAAACAAAATCAAAACAGCACTGGCAGAAGGGTGGTGGGAGCGAGCATTGTTTTTCAGAGGCAGGGAAGATGAAAGGTGGATGATGGGGTTCAAAGATTTGCAAGCATCACTCCATGCCAGGGAGACATTCATTGCCATGGCCACTTCTTCCTCCTTTCTCTTGTTGGAAATCACTGGTGGTAGAAATAATGATCATAATGTAGGCTTTGTTATGCACCCAAAAGGAAAGTATGTGGCTCATTTTTAAGGCTTTGGTCTTGGTTGTTATACTGAGTGAAAGGAAGGACCTACCTAGATACCAAACACCTGATTAGCAGCTGTAGGCAAATTTCCATTCAGATTTTTTCTACTATGACTGAAGCTATACCTCCTGTGACACGAACTTACAGGGCTCTTGAGCTTCATCCTCGAAATGGACGCTGAGAAGGAACTTCAAACATTGAAACAAAGGTGTTATCAATGTCACTGCTGTTACTGATCAATTACTTCAATACATTTTTTGAGTTTCTAGCCAGCTTTTATTTACAGCAACCTTACTAGGGACATGACCTAAATACTTGTTTAATGCCGAATGTTTATTTTTTGCTGGCCTGTGTGGATATGTGTTGCTCACAGAAATCAACCCATACCAACCAATTTGAAGCATGAATCTAAGCAGTTGGTTTGGTGTGGATTACTTTGGAGTGCTTGTTTTCACACTTTGGAGTTTGTTTACATTTGTGGCTAGTGGAATGGGGAGAAGGGAGTCATTCCAGCACAACGCTGTGTTATTTGCTGGCTGAAGAAACAAGCATTTTCCTTCTTATAGGGTGAAAGAACATTTTAAGCCCTTGCAGCTTTCCTGTTCCCCTGGGCCTCTCATGTTTGATGAGGGAGGGAGGCTGCAGCAGGTGCTTTGGGGATGCCTCCTGGGTGTGTTGCTCCTGTCACTGGGATCTAGGTTTGAATCCTGGATCCTAGACATAACAACAACTGGAACAACCCGGTAGGGACTGATAATGCGTCTAGGCCTAAGAGGCTGAAAAATGGAAGGAAAAAAAAACTCAATTCATGTTGTGTTGGTGAACTGGAAATCAGCTGAGCCACGACAGAAGCACAGGAAAGGGTTTATCTACCAAGGCCCAGAGCTTGACAAAGGCAGATGAAAAAACAGGGAAGCCCATGATTTGGGAAAGGAACCAGTGGAACTGCAACAGCAAGACCAAAAGTATGACAAATGCAAAAGATGACAGTTCGGAGACTTGAAGTGCTCTGAAGTCAGCTTTGCCTTTATAGTGCAAGTCCTCTCCTGCTCAGGTCTGCCTCTGAGGGGCCCTCCTGTCAGGCTGGAAGGAGCAGCAGGGCCACAGGTGAACAGACCCATAGCTGCTCTGCGGCCAGCCCTGCAGCGCCAGGAGCCGCACACAGCTGCTGAGCCCCGAAATTGCCCGAGGTGTGCCTGACACCCAGCCTGTCCTGCTCTCTGCAACACCCCCATTTCTCTGCAGCCGTTCAGGCAGGCTGATGTTTAGGCTAGAGATCTTTTTGAAAGCTGGAGTTCGTGGTTAGCATGTTTGAATAGTAAAGCTTTCTTTTGGGAGGGAGAAGCCTTGCAGGGTCAGGATGACACAGTTTGTGATTTCTGTGTGTGTGTTGGGTAGAGGTTTTTTATTATCTGAAGTAGTCCTCTTGGGCAGGTACAGTTGATTTTATGGAATGAAACTAATTAGTCATATCTTTTTCCTATATCAGCTACATTATTGCTGTAACATTCAGATTGTATCAGTGCTTAGGATGCATGAAAATAACACGTGAGGTAAAAAGAAAAATCATATAATTTCCCTATGCGTTACTCGCTGTTTTAATAGAAAACACAATCAGTGCTGCCACGTCCAAGTACAATATTCCTGGGTAAAGCACCACTCCACGGCACCCAGCTATTTATTGCCTGTAAACGACCGCCGGCTGGGCCGGGCTGCGCGGCGCTGGCTCTGAGGCGGTGCAACATTGCCACCGTGTGCCCTGCAGTGAGAAGGGCTTCTGGGGGCGGTATGGCTCCCTGGGTCTGCATTTTTTCGGAGATTTAAGAATAAAATATGGGTAAGAAAGTAATTTCTCCCTAACAACGTGCTTGTTTTAGTTTGGACTTGGGTACTGGAAAAGAGCGGCCAAAGCATTTGGAAGTCTTACATGATGCTCAGCAAGCCCCACATAAATTTTCGAACCCCATTTCATAAACTGATTCATGCATTTACTCTCATTCCTTCTATCTTGCTTGTCAAAGAGAAAAACACTTTTTAGTTAGTTACTTTTTTTTTCCCCTCAGCTTTCCCACATCTGCTAGTCTCTAAGGAGAGTCCGTCAGCCAGCAGCACACTTGGGATCCTCTTCCTGGTCTGTAGTACTCGCAGGGCACAACCTGAGTTATACATTAATGATCCCAGCCCCAAGTGGAAAATTTAAGCACTGAAATAGATCAATTCTTTTCTTTTTCTTTCTTTTTTTTTTTTTTTTTAAATAAAAATGCTGCATGTAATATTTTTGCTGAAAATGGGAGACAGCATATTTCCTAGAGTAACCCAAAGAAGATGGCATTGTACTTATCTGGGGACTGGTGGGACACACCTGATTGCTTTTATGCCTCAGTGAAGTTCTCAATCTTTGACCCACCCTTCCACCTTTCAGATGCATTAGGTCTTAGCTAACTGTGATGTTGATTCCAGCGCTAGCAGAGTTCCCAAACCATCTGTCTTTGCCTTTCAACAAGAAGACAGTGTGTATTTTTTCTCTTGATGAGGAGGCTAAACTTTAAAAATGGAATCTAAATGCAATCAAAATACCATAGTGTGTATGCATATTATATGTTTTGCTACCGTTAACTCAGGAAAACTAAGGAAGTACATAAATGCATGGAACCTATGATGACAGGAAATAAATAATGAAAAAGAAAAAAAAAAATTGCATAATCGCTAGTGATGGGAAGTTAGAGAGTTCTAAGTTACATTGGACCACTAGTGACACAAATACATAGAGCAAATATGTACTTGTGCCAACAGTGTGAAAAACAACACACTTGTTTTCTCAAATCCATTCACTGGCTGCACTCAGTCTCTCAAGCCTGACCAGCACAGTCAAGGTCACCAGAGCCACAGCAGGACCAAGGGGCAGCCAGCAGCCTGCTGGGACCCAGGAAGGGGCAAGTGCTGCGTTAGCCATGAGTGGATGTGAAACCTATCCTCAAGGAAGTGAATCTTTACTGAAGGAAGTGGTGCAAATTGCATCCCTCTACCTGATGCCAGGGAACGTCATGCTGCCATTCTGGTTGCTGAATTTACCATTCTAGTCAATACTAAATATTTTTACCAGTGCACAAGCCTAAAGAGTGCATCTAACCATGCTCTTTGCATACTGATGTTTGTCAGCCCAATTCTGTAACAATTCAAAATGTCAGTTATTAAATCTAAGATCTCTAATTAAATTAAAATTCTAAATAATGCAGAACCCGCTAGTTCAGAACATACCAGTCTTGTGTTACACCATTCATAGCCATGATTTGTCACCTCTAAAATTCATTTCTAGTAGAGATTCACCCTCACACTGCCACAAGAAAGCTTCCTCTCCCATCTTGAATCTCTCCCATATCACAGTAACTAGCTCCCTTTTGTAAACAGATCCTTCACCAGTTGGCTGTTCTCTGAGAAAAAAGAGTATTGCTCCTCACTTGTACAGTTTTTTATTTTTTATTACTTACGATCTTGGGCTATTAGAAAAATGTGTGATGATACATTATCTGAGTTCAGACAGCTGTGAGTGAATCCATAACAGAGATTCTCTTGTGGTGTACTCTTTCCTTTATTATCCAGCTCTTGGATATTTGCTTCTGCACTTCCCTAGAAGAAGATCCAGCAGGCCCCCGTACAGAAAGCACTGTGCAGGCCAACCAGGGAGGACAAAGTGACCCAGTTGCACTAGTTTAGCAATGCACGAGAATGTACATTCCAGAGTCAAATCAAGATGTTTCTTGATATTATTTAAACAATATAATGTAACATCATTAATGATACAAGAGCACATTTTTTGTAAAAAAAGAACATGTTTCTCATTCTATTCTGAACATTTGAATTAATAGTGTCATTTAAAACTCTTATTCTCAGCAAACACAATAAATGTAATTATTTTTGGCTAAGAGCTTGAGGCAAAAATTGGTTATAAGAAGCAGTTCATGCATTGTAGGTGCTGCTACAAATTCACTATCAATAGCTCATAGCTGAACAACAGTTTGAGGATCATCTGTCAGTAAGTGACACAGAGAATCACTTCCACTTCTCATTTCAGTACAGGACCAACAGAAATTAGATCTGAAGCCTGAATATTCCCAATGCAGTGGCTGTGTCAGGGCTCAGGGGCCTGGTTCAGTTCCCGTTGTGGGTACAGATTCTTAAGTGTCACTCAAATTTCTCCAAAATTTTGTCCAGAGGTGACATTTCAGACTCTTCACTGACACTGGCTTTTTGTTTACTCCATTTAGCCTCTCTTATACATGAACGGCCCTAATAGCTTTTATGTCACATGCTCTGCAATGAACAGATAATTGCATCAACCCAGCAAGAGCATGACTCACTAAGTGAGCAATATCCATTTTCAACAGGGCAAAAAATATCGGTGGAGGCCCACTTAATTGTTCCATGATACAATTCAGCACTGCTATGGCATGTATTAAATTAATTAAAAGGCTTTCCTTCCCGTCAAAGGTATAATCAAGGCAATTTGCTTCCAAACATAATCAAGAAACTATGCAAGGAAAGCTTAGCAATATGCTATTTTTTCATGTGGAAAGTTAATTGATTTTCTATCATTTTTCCCCTCTGGGACTCAAATGAAGCCTCACAAAAGTTGTTGTTCTCTTATGTGTAATTGGTCCACTTGAACTTTTAGAGGTTATTTGAAACTAGGCCAACAAAGTATTTTTTTTCCCCCTTTCTTGTAAGAGCTTGTATCAATCAAAAAGAAAAAGGAAAAAAAAAAAAAAAAAAAAAAAAAACAAAGACCTAGAGGCCACAGAAAACTCTCAAGTGCCTTAAAATAATTAACATTTAAAATAGAGAAACTTTACTATGAGTTGGCAATCAATTTCCTCTCTTACTGAATACATCATCAAACATCTTTCTGAACATTAATATTGTGATGGTTTAGAGAAACAGATTTTTGTTTTCTCACTGTTGGGCACTAGAAGTAAAATTCCATCTGGAAAAGAAAGGTTAGGGAAGGTGAACTGAAAAGCAAAATTGAACACTCAGTTAAACTAACAAATGGTGAATGGTCTAGGCATTGATAGTCTGCTCTAGCCATCTCTTTGGGGGGGTAGGGTGAGGCAGGGTTACATGGAAGCATGTTTTGGAAGGGAAAATAAATAAAAAGCAGTCCGCTCTGAGTAAGCTGTAATTCACTCGAAGTGTCCCAGGGAACTGACAAGCTTATACAAGAGTCCAATTACAAGAGACCACAGGGAGAGTCCCTGTGTTGGGAGTGTGGGTTCTGACAGCGCTGCGAGGGGATGGGGGTATTGAGAGGAATTTACAGTCACCAAAAGAACATTTTGGAGTTCACTGAACTGAGTTTTGGTCCAAATTATTTCAACCAGCACCCTCCCTGATATAGGTGACACAAATACGTCACAAAAATATGGGCCTAAATCAATACGCACCCATTCAAATTGGCAAGTGGCCAACTGAAGGCGTTTCAATGGCCTCTTCAGCTCTCAGCAAGAAGGTTCCCCACTCCTGTTGAAAAATGTGGTAATGCCATATCCTGTCCTCTATGTGTAGTATCGTATTGATTGCTGTATGGTGTAGCAATTAAGACCCATAAAGGCAAGGAGAATAAAGAATAAAAAAAAGCATGCCCTGCAAATATTAACTTGATGGCATTTTTGGATTCTGGAAAAAGCTTAGCCTCATGTATTCCAAAATAAGATCAAAAGTGATGTAATTTACTTAGGCAAAGAGATTAAGTCTGAGCCACGAAGTCATGAGACATAGAGATTCATGCAGATACAGGTTTTCTCAGAACCTTAACGTGGTTCTTATCCAACATTCCACTTCAAGCTCACCTCTAAATTAAGCTTTTTTAAAAGCAAGCGGGGAAAAAGCCATTTCTCCTCTCTTTCTGTGCAATTTTAATGTAAATAGGCTTTTCAGAAAAGCAAAATATTTAAATAATACATCATTTCTCATTTGTGCGAATCCTGGCAATGATGTTTCATGAATGGATTGACCTGCTCTGTGTACAAATGAAGAGATTGTAGAGATGCTTTGGAACCAAAGCAGTCAAACCAAACTTGCATCAATGCACTGAAGCAGCCTTTTTCCATTACAAGAATTGAAATCCCAACATGATAAGACTTAAAAAGTAAAATTCTTCAGACTTTAACCATTAATTATCATGTCTTAGAGGGAAAATATTAATCAAATTCAACTCCTGGCTGATGCAGTATGTTGCTACTGTAACATATTCTCCAACATTTTTTCAAACATTTTTTAATTGCCCTTAGCAAATCAGCTCCACCGACTTCAGAAATATTTGCAGTCTAGTAGATACCAATTTCAGCAAACCAGTCCTCCCTAAATCTAGCATTGCTTAGTTTTATTTCATTCTTAATTTCATTGCTTCTGTTCAGAGCACTCCAAGTTATTTTTTTTCCAGTACCATCTTTGAAGGATGACTTTGATCTGTTTGTTCTGGGGCAGCCAATAAATCAAAAGAACATATATTTCACAAATGAAATTTTAGAATTATATGACTACAAGCTGTGAGAAACACTTATCTGAACATTTGTGATCAGGGCCTAATCCTGTCAACTGGGAAATGTCCACAGCTTCAAGTACCTTGTAAAATACAGCCCCTAATGAATACTATTACCCTTGGAATAGCAGCCATTTGAATTTGGATGGCTGCTTTGCCAGCACATTCATAAATCTGGGGTTTGGGGAGGGGTGGAGGAATTGTCATACTGATAATGCAAAAGAATGAAAAGCAAGACATGAAATGTCACATTCACAGGCAATATTTTGCTGTTCAGCCAACTTCTCTTCCCATTAGCTCCCTTCTCCCTGCTCTCAGCAGAAAGATATTCACTGGGCCATTATTTTTTGTACAATTTACGTTATTAATGTTCATGTGTGGCAAATAAATCTGCAGAATTCAAGAAATGTTTCACAACCCAAAACAAAAAGCCTTAAACAGATCACAGTTTTGCTGCAGGAAGTGCTATTCAGCTAGTGTTAGCTGCCTGTTTTTGACGGTCTGGATTTTGAAATATGTTAGTTAACAGAATCCTTGGTGGGCAGAGGAACCGACTTGTGAGCAGCTGACTTAAAGGCAGTTTGGAATAAAATTTTCATTCACTAAGCCAGCTGACCATTACTTGTATTTTCCCAACTGTTTGTTTTTGAAAGTTTGCAAATGCTAAGCTTGTGCATGAAATGCTAAGGGTGCTTTGATGTTTCCCAGCCCAGGAACCAGCCTTCCATCTTTTTTGGAGTAAAATTTTATCCAGCAGGAAAGTAGCTCATTGTATTAATGTAGTGTCTTGTCAAGTGTAGGGAAGCCAGTTGTAAATCTCAGGGAGGAAAGAGAAAAACTAAAATAAGGAAGCGAGGATGAATAAAATGTATTTCAGCATTTCTCCCTCAAAGAACAAATGTACAATATTCAGCAAATCTAACCAGCAAAGTTAACACTTCCAATAATTGGCAGAATTTGTCCTCTAGCTGTTCTTCCGAGGAGCATAAGCAACATAATAAATGATACTTGCTTCTTTATAAGAATTATGCACATTATATTACATATTACAAGGCTTTACATATATGCAGAGGAAAGCAGATGGGTTCAAGAAAGCTTAATAAATGTGAGGCTTACTTGCTGCAAGTACACACCTGCACTCCAGAATCAGCACTGCCCAAGTACTCAACCGCAACAGCCACAACAGAACAAACTCTGTTGTAACATATGATGAAATGAGGCTAAAGCCTTAATTTACGGTGTTAGAACTGCCACAAAATACACTGAAGAATCCCACACATTTTTTAATCTCATTTTAATGGCTCAGGAGATAACTGTTGTAAATCCACATGAATTACTGAATGATTACACTCATTTTTCAATTGGGCATTGAAAGGTTCTCAAGAATTTTATCAAGCCAACAATATTTTATTATAGTTCACTCTCTAGAAAAATATCCTTTTCCATTTAATTGTACTCCGCAGAATACTATTATCTCCCCATAGAATGCAGTAAGTATAATTGTTATGTTCCACAGGTTCTTTTCATATAGGCAGGTCCCCAATTGCTTTGGTTTGGGATTTTGTTTGTAGTTCCAATAGGTACTAAATGGTTTCTTGAGAAGCGGTTGGTTAGAGATATTAAAAGTCAACTATCTACTTGCTCAAACTTTGAGGATATTCAGTTCAGAGAGGGCTTTGAATATAGAGTCACTACAGCCTGGAACTCAGAGTGAAGTTAGATTTAGGGAGTTTGTTCAGATCTGTCTTTGCTTATTATTTTGAAAGACGTTTATGTGGATAGATGTTCTGAACAAGACACCACAGAGCACATAAAATTATAGATTGTTAATCAGGGGGATTTTATTATCTGTCCTTCTTGGAAGTGCTGTAAATGAGACAAATACTTCTGCATTTTCATAAGGCATTAAAATTGATTTCCATTTTAACTGTAGGACACTGCAATTGCAAATAAACTAGCCTGTCTATAAAAATGATGGTACTTTCTAATACTTTCTTTTCTTCTTGCAAACTTCTGCAAACAAGCACTAAAATGGTCTCCATTCTAACTAACTCCGTGCCTTTACACAACTCGCACACCTGCAACACTGGCTTTCAGTACCTTGCCAGAAAAAAACAAGGTGTCACCTCCAACAGCCAGCAGTCACACTTAGCACTCTCACCATCTTTTGAGGTGTCCTTAATCCTCAATCTTTTGAGGTGAACTTGATCAGTCCCATTTCAGAGAAAACTGTTGGCCTTGTTTTCCCAGGGGACAGGCAAACACGGAGCACCTGGGAGTGCCCAGCAGTGGTGAGGGGAGGCCCCGTCCCTCCCAGCCTTGCCCAGGACACACGTGGCACCTCAGGCCCACCTGTGCCAACTGACGCCTCACCACAAGAAAGCGCACCGCGGTGGGAATGCCCTCCGCTAGCACAAGCATTCAGCTCTGTGGTGCAGGGAACTCGTCCCACGAGGCTAGCGAGATCCCTTATCAGGGGGTTCCTCGCTTCACTGGGTGGCCTGAGCGAGGCCCAGCTGAGCTGCAGCCTGTGGAGGAGGGCAGTGAGCCCTCTGCTTGGCACAGCCCCAGCAAGAAACAGGGCTAAGGCACCTCTGCCCCAGCCCTTCCCGGTCATCGCCTTCCCGTTTCCCAAAGTACCACTTAGACTTCTGAGTAAAACCAAGGGTAGAGGCCAACAGGACACAAACCAGCCTGCTATCATGGAGGTCCTTTGATACCTTTGATAAAAGTGGCTGTTCAGGCAAACCATGACACGCATGAAGTTGCTGAATAACTAGGAATTTGGTCCTGTTTTGGTTTGTGTAGAGTTCCACCACAATCTGAAAGAATCCTCCTTTACAACCGACAACTGACAAAGGACGTCAGATCATTTAAAAAAACATTTGGAGATAAAGCAAAGTCCGTATCTAACCCTTGCCAAGATGCAGAGGAAAAAAAACTTCGAAGGAGGTGGGAATTCTTAGTAGCTGTGTATATAAGCAAGTTTCATGATTTGAACATGACTTGAAAATGCATCTTTTTATCAAAGCAAAATGCACTGATCTAAGCACACACCACTAGAGAAACTCCAAAAAGACATGTAAAATTAGTAATTGAATAACTGAAGATATTATTTTTACATTTAGTTTGCATTGGTTCTGCATTTAAATATTTTCCCATAATGGGCCATATATATTGCCTTATATTCAGTAGAGTTAAACAGCAATTGATTTGGCTTTGTATTCTTTATATTCTTTCAGAAAGCTGTAAATACCAGGCTCCTGTCTGCTCTCTATGAATACAAATGGCCTCAGTGGAGCCCTGCCAGTTTATAGCAGCAGAAAATCAAGGCCAGAGGATCAAAGGGTCTCTTCCATAAGAGCAGAGATTTGTTTCCATGCCACCTTCTTCAAAAGGTTCTGAATTATCTGGTGAGTACTCTCCATACTATTTTCTTTCAGTGGCACTGTGTGTATACTAGTGTATATAACTTTGTGCATTAACAGAAATACATTTAGAACCATAATGATGTCTGAATCAGACAGATCTGTCTGCGTCTCCTTTCACTTCCTCAATTTTTATCTTATGCTTTCAAAACCATTAACTCATTGAATACTTACTCTTCCTTTTACACTCTTGGGAAGTAACTGAGCATTAATATCTAAGCTTGCATCCAACCATCCAAGGAAACAACCCTTCTGATTTCTGCCCCGATGGAAGTAGTACTAAATTCCCATAAAACTCAGAGCTCCTCCCCATGACTCAGGATCCATCAAGACTGTGGAAGAAAACAGTTGCTTTCCTTCTGGTTACACCCCAGTAAGCAAAAAGTCTACCGCTGACAAAGTCACTGACTGATATGGGTGCATACCTTTACTGCACCTTACACACCAATGAAGTCATGAATATAGAGGGATTAGAAAGATGCGTCGCACAGCCCTCGTTTCCTATGAGTTCACCCAACATCAGAGATCTCCCATTTTAAAATGTTTATGAGTGAGTTAGAAAGCAAGTCCCACTCCCTACTGCAACAATCACAAAGTTGACTCCAAAGAGCACTTTCCTTTTCTATGTGTGTGTTTTACCTTTAATACTTGTGGAAAATAGGAGAAGTGTTTAGAAAAGACTATAAATAGAAAAGGAGGATGCAACTCGCCAACCCCTGCTGAAAATCTAAAGTATTAAAGAAAATATATAATTCAGACTCTAAAACACCTCAGAAATACAGATACAAATCCAGGTAACTAACTCCACAGTAATGTATAAAATTTAACACGTATGTTCTTAAAAATGACAATTTGGTAATGGAGAAAAGGAAAATATGCCTTCTCTGTGAAGGAAAGTCAGATAAAAGGTACAAGCCAAAAACAACCGTGGGGCCAGCCAATATGTCATGCTCAAAAAATGTAGCCTACATTGGCTAATCTCCACTGTGATATTCATATCTGTCTCTGCATGAGTAGTGTAAATTTAAGTAAATTATCCTCATTTCTCTGCGTATGATGGATGTCACTAAGGAGTTCCAATTTTGTTAGATATTCTGCAGCGAAGTGTTTCTTTATATCAAACGGAACCATATCATGACTATACTGAATGATGCTTACGGAGCTTAATAGGTACTCTGAACATTTGGTAAGAGAGTCATCTGCCTGTGAGAGAAGGAACTGAGTGGCTGGATGTATCCCTCATGTACAGAGAAAGATTGTTAATGAAATGAATAGAAAATACTTCAGAGTTTTGACAGCTGATTTGGCCTGAAGATCATTATGGACCCCTGGACAAGTTATCATTGTCTATACTGGCAACAGGACTCCAACAGGACTCACCTATAGTTTTTGTGCCTCGTACCTTTCTAAAAAAGTATAAAGAATGTCAAATTCATCATCAATGAATCATTCCACAAACTCAGAAAAGCCCAGCTGCATTTATGGTTGATTCCTCGTTTTCAGTGTAGCAAACTGTACAGAGGTCTCTTAGACTAAAGGTTCCTTACTGTGCATTTGCAAAACAGACTTACACTAGGGAAGTTGTATTCCCTGTTTCTCTGTTGACACCTTTACAGGCTGACCCTGCTGTCTCTGTAAAGCAGTTTTCTATTTCCTCTTCCTGGACTTGCTCATGGAGCTCTTCCTGAACTTCTTTCATATTCCTCCCATTTAGACACATTATCTACATCTTTAAGATAATTTACTACACAGATCTGCTCAGGAAGCTTTATCTCAATGTTTCATTGGAAAATTCCAATTAGTTGGATCTGAAGCACTTCATTCAAAATATCTTAGGTTCAACAAAATGCTTCATTGATTTCAAGCCTGTCCAATTAAAACAAAAGTTTCCCAAACAGCAGCAAAATCTACTATACAAGTAATTGCATCAAAATCCCTTTAAACTGCAGCACAGGTATCCTTCTGAGTGTAGATGTATATGTTTCTCATTATCTTCTACAGTAAGATCCTGTGCAAAACAAATTTTCTATACTACGTGCTTGTAGTTTTACAGCACCCTCATCTTTTTACCTGACCTCGCTTTGTTGTTTTTTTTTTTCTTGTTGTTGTTAATCTAATCCTTAATTCCTCTAACTGAGGTAAATACCATTCCTCAAAATAAATACTATTTAGATTTCAGTGGTGTATGGCTACAGTCTACAAAATTACTGATCCAAAAAATTTGCTTTGGAATATCAAAGAACTTTTCTTTGTTCTAATAAATTTCTGACAAAGGAGTAGCGAACCAGCTACAGGGATTTCATCCAGAGCCTTTAAAAAATGGTCTGTCTGTCTTCTTAGGCACTCTTCCCATATTCATCATGTTATTCACCCACTTCAGAAATAATGGAGATAGGCCAAGGACAAAATGTTGGTGAATCAACTTTAGCTAATGGAGTTAAACAAGAAAGACTTGTAATGCAATACAGTATTGTGATGATAAACTAAGCCACACAAGCAAAGCTTCTACACGAAGCTGAAAAAACTTAATTCTAACCATCTAACAGCACAAGCTTATGCTACCTTGTGTCAGAGATGCACGTTCTTCTCTCCTACCCCCATGACGCGTACTCTACCAAGCTCCAGAGCCTGCTGGATTTCAGTGATGTGGATTATAAGCCATAAGCTGGTATCTGGAATCATCTCCTTTTAAAAAAAGTTAAATCTGACAGCCTGTCAATGCCAATTTGTTTAACAGATTAGATCACTATGTTTTTCTCTGTCTGGAAAGGTTTTTGTTGCAGTCAAGTTTAATTGTCAGTAGTTATACAACAACCATTTTGATCAACTCTTTCAACAAAGTTCAGTGTAAACTGGAATATTTATGTCTCTACAGAACTAAAGCAATCCAAAAGAGAGAGGAAAAAAAATCCCCATATTTACTCTTTGGTATAACTCTGTAGCTTTAAATCTCATAATGACAGGGAAAGAGTCTATGGACTGACACGTCAGCTGCAAGAAGCCCTTTCGGCTCTCCATTACTGAAAGAAATAGGCAAAGCTTTAGGACTAGCTCTGGGCTAGTCAGCACCAAATATAACCTAGAGTAGCCGTATCTGCTGTTCTGAGTCACACCAGCTTGTTTCGGTCTGATGGAGCAATTATTCCAGCATGCCTTGACTGAGGCAATATGGACTTTACCCCAGCAAGGATTTTTTTTTATTATTATTATTTTTTACATAAGCTGTCATTTGAGACATCTTTCCAACTGCTTTGTACCACCTAAGGAAACAACAAAGAAGCTGAGCACTGGGGCCAAAGAACAGCAAATGCCACTGTCCTATACAAAACTCCCCTTGGGTTTAGGGACTAATAAAGACCTCCTTAGCCAACCTGAATGCATAAGGAAATCAGTGCACAGAATATAAAAAGATGGTAAAAATTCCTCACTGGCTGAAGGGCTACTATACAAGCAACTCTAAGCGAGCACTATCTTCCTATTCTGTTTTCATTCAAACTAGGAGGTATAGAGAAAGCAAACCTCAGGCTCCAAGGCACCTTGGTGGAACAAAAAAAAAAAGATCTTGAGGATGTCATTTAGTGGCCACACAGATTAAAAAAACACTTAAGGGTGAAGTTAGATTTATTCTCTAAAATGCACAGAATCCATTCAGGGTGCATCTGATTCAGACTTCAGCTCCGGCTGGACTTGACGTCTGTCCCCTTTTCCTCTCTTCAGACAATTCTGTACTGGCCTTCAGCTCAGCTTCAGAGAACTTAGGGGTCAATGCCACATTGTCATAGTCAAATTCTTCATCAAGAAAGAATGGTTGAACATCATCCCCTGATAGCTGTAAGAACAAAAACAGACACATAAATAATATTGCTGCAGGTAATGCTAAGGAAGCTCAAAATATAAACTTTTAATTAATATTTAATTAAACTACTTTTTCCTGACTCCAGTGCTCTCAGCTGATTAAGCTGTTTTTAAGTAAAAGAATAAATTCAATTACTCAATTTGACCTAATTTAAGCCATTTAATGTGCCCCATTTGTACTGTACTGTATCTGAATGAATATCATTAGCTAATTTTGCTCAAGGCAAGGAATCTAAAAAACCTTCCTTGCACATATCTATTACATTTCTGCCACTTACAGAGACAGGGCTGTGGGGATATGGGCAAGTTATGTATAGCCATGCTAAATTTCAAAGACAGATTCCATATCCTCCAAATTTGGGCTAGTATCACGTAACACCTCAATGTACATTCATCTGATACTAATGTAAAATGCTGCTCAGAACACAGTTCCAGCAAAGAAAAGGCCTGGAACATGCAAAATGACACAATCAATGTTCATACTTGAATCATTTTCACCATCTTGGACATACGCAATTGGTTGGTTTGGATTTCTTGTGTGATGAACACAGAGTCTTACTGCACTTGCCAATATTTGCTCTGTTGACATATTGTTCAGTATTTCTGTATTGCTTCTCATCGAAATATCTTAGAATAAACTCTCTGCCTATAGAATAAAATAATGAAAACAAATAGCTACAGCAGGCTGCATGCTGAAAGGGAACTGCAGGGTGCACAGCACAAAAGGTTTATGGTAAGCAGTTACATAAAATGAATTCCAGAAGTACACAGGAGACACATCCTCACTGCCCAAACTGTACAGGAAGGTTCGCTGTCCTTTGAGAAATCATTATAAAATATCTAGAAATTTCAGCTGTGAGAGATTGCATATCTCCTCAAGGATTCTGCGTTTCAAATAACTAAGTACTTCAGTACCAAACCAGCAAAACATTTAAACACCTATTTTTTAACATCGGATGAATCCTCATTGAAGCCAGTAATTCCTTATGTATTCAAAGCTAAGAATATGCTTACTTGTTTTGCTGAATGCAAGGAAGAGCATTCAGCATCTTAGGGTCACTACTCAATTTAGAAGACATGGTATCACATACAATTTCTGTTAACATTTTGTACGTAGGTGCAGTGACAGTTAATGCTATTTAGTAAGCCATGGAAGTAGCACCTGGATTCCTCTCCCATGACAGGGCACCCAACAGACATAGCAGTGAATATCCTTGTAAAGGATGCTTTATTAAGTAAACTGTAATATTGTCTGACTAGCCAGGAAATATTTTTCCAGTTTTGTATAATTGTACTAATCATCTACATTGCTTAATGTTCCAGGAACCTGGCTTACATTGGTTTCAAAGATGCTGGAGCACGTAAATCATCTCCAGAGGCAGACCCATACACGTTGGCATTTGTAAATTACAAAAGTGGTCTTTGTAGATAGAGTTGGTTTAGAAAAAGGTATTCATTCTGCATACAGACATTACCCTGCTTACTTCCACAGACTATCCTAAGTAAACCATCACTAACTTTTATAAATAGCACATTCAATGCATGTTTATATAAGACAGAGACTGCACACAAGCACTTGATCATGTTAGGGATAAGGTCAATTCCTTGACCTCCTCACCATATTTATGTCCAGTTTTATCTTTCCCACAGGAAAAGCTTCCTAAAATTCTGTGTCAGTAAGGGCACCAGCAGCTGGGTAACAACTGGTACCAGCAATTGGGTTTCATTAGCACCCATCTTTCCCTTGGGGAAATACCAAACACTTCTAAAATATGATGAAACGTGCAAGTGCTTTCTCAGTTAGTTTGGTTGTAACAATATTTTATAACCACATTCAAAGGCAATTCAGCTAAGAATAGTTTAAGTTACAGTAAACCTTCATAGGGATTCTACAAGAACAAATCTATCCTTTTTCTGCTAACATAGTTACAGAAAGCATAGTCATTCATTGTGCCCTTGTGTTGAACTTCGTATCATTCCAGTAACTTTTCATGCAGATGCAGAGAAATACTGGAAAAGCTTGTTTAAAAAAAAAAAAAAAATCAAACTCAAAA
>VXAV01003567.1:435655-446126 GCA_013399715.1 Alectura lathami
AAAAGCATTAAATTGTCTTCTTCATCATCTTCATTCTCCTCTGCATTTTTCCAAGAAAGCATATGATTTTTAAATGTAAAACCCAAAGGAAATACTTTTACGTGTAGGCAAAGAATTGCTACTGCAGTTGTTGCCTATCAACTACATTGAAAGGAAAGAAGCTCAAATGAATGGCAACTTTTTCAGGAACTTGGTAGGAAGATGGAGAAGGAAAATATTTTCATATAAAAAAATGTGTAATTTCCTGTGCAGCTTTGCAAAGTCACTACATACGACACAGACCCAGCATATGCTGTAAGCAAAGAGAGCTTGATCTTTCTGTATTTGATAGTAACATTGAACTGAATGGGAAATTAAAAAAGACTAAGAATTATGGAAATTTTAGTATTTCAGCTGGGACATATCACTACAGTTTTTATCAGGCTGATGGCCACTGAAAATGTCTACATTGTAGAACACAAACTGCAAGAAGAGTTCTTTCTTACTTAAGGCAGCACTCTGAATAGACACATAGGGCGAGTGTCAAAGAACTTTCCCAGCCCATGCGTAAATAGCGTTACAATAACTCATAATCCCCACTTTGAAGAAAATGAAAGGAAGCCTCACCTTTGCTCTTTCAGATAGACCGAGATCATTTCCATCAGAGCCACCAGATTTCCATATCTCATTCACGACCGTCTGTAGACAGACACGCAGAAATATGCATGAAACAGAACCAAAATCACAGGCAAAGCTCCTACTGATTTACACACACAGATCCCTTAGAGTGCATTTAGATTTTTAAAAAGTGAATGCAATGCTGCTGAAAATAGAACATATGCAGCTAATCCTTTGAAAGCATACACAGGACCAGACCGAATCAGGTGGAACAACAGCATAAGTAACCATACCGTGCCTAGAAAGCAGCATTGAGAACAGAAGCATTGTTTTCAATGGTAGTTATTTCCCTTCTTTCCTCAGGGCAGGTTTAAAGGTTACTGTGGCCAACTTAATGCATTAAAGTCTCCTGCCATTAGTATTCTAGCAGCTTTTCTAAAGCATTCTAATATTACTGTATTTGTTTCTAAGACTCCTAATGCGACAAAAGTGTGCAGTCATGGCTGAAACTTTCTTTTCTGCAGCAACAAAGACAAGTATTAAGATGTTCCATTACATAAAGGATAATGGAAGCTGCACACTGCTTTATGGGGCAGAAAGCTAATTCAAAGTGGCTAAAGAAGGGGACCCAAAGGCCATCTATACCAGTGAGGCAACCGTATTCTTCATGAGAAAAACAGCAAAAAGATTTTTGTCATTTTTGTTACATGATCAACTGACAGAATGTGTTTTTTTTTAAAGCTTTGCTTGATTCCACCTCAAAGGCATGTGTTAGTAAGGAGGAAAATGACAGCTTTCTCTCTTTGACTGAAGGCATTTACGTGTGTTGCTCTGTTTTGCACAAAATGACTGCTACTTCATTTGTAATAAAAAGCTTAATGAAGGGAATTTTTTATTGCAGGCAAGATCATAGCTTTATTATTTGTTAAGAACTTCTGTCCTCCTGTCTGAATAACAAGTGGAGTCAGATTTCCACCTTGCTCTCTCCAGATGATGTCTGTGGTTTTCCTGTCTCTAGACATTCAATCCCTAATCTCATAGGTTTTAGAAGGTTAAAAATACCTCTGGCCTGCCTAATGCTTACTTTAGGTAGCTGAAGCAACAGGATTCAGTATTTTCTAAAATCCACTAACAAAGGAAATCTGTGCATGCTGGCATCCATACACTTGAGCCTTTTACCTTTTTGCCAACCCCTACCATTAACTGCAGTCTTTAGTGAAAGCCTAACAATGGTCTTTGTAGGGCTCCTTATTTATTACTCAGATTATGGCAGCTCTGTAGTAGAGCAAATGCCACTGCCAAATGTGATCCCTGCAGGTGCCTCTGTAAGCATTACACTCTTGGGTAGTATTTTTAATATTTGCCTCAGATGGGATAATACCTTTAGCATCTAACATTTAGACAACACATCTCCTTCTTTTTTTTTTTTTTTTTTTTTTTATAATCTTTTTGAACTCCATGCTTGTCCTCATGGACAAATATTAACTCATTACCTCATTCTCATTTGGCATCTGCAGTGGGAAAGACACCAGCATTTCTTTGCTTCTTCCAGGTAAACCACCCTGTTCATCTCTGTTTAAGAGCTCAGAGGTTGAAAATGATTTCCTTAAGGAATTTTTACATCCTTGAGTTGTCTTCCTCTTTTCCTCTGCAAGGAGAATCACCACACATCAGATAACATAATGGCACCATCCAAGATAACGAAAAAACGTGAATTTCATTAGATCTTCTACTGACTTCTTTTACATATTCATTTCTCCTCTTATGCTCAGAGCTTCCATGTGCATGATATACATTTATCATAAAGATGAATAAGTAGTTCGAACTCCCAGTGCACAAAACTTGTTGCAAAAGTTCATGCAATACATAGGAAACTTAATGTACCTTCACCAACCTAAGTGATGGGTTACCAAGCACAAGAAAATACTCTGAATTGTATCATAGTGCTGCAATGATCTGGTCCAAAAATTCCTGTATTTTCTACCTCAGTGTCTTCGCATCACCCCGTTTATACCAATGAACAGCCCAAACATATGCCCCTGTGCAGGAACATTGCAATCATTAGAGCAAACAACACTGTTGTGACCCTTGGCAATTCCTTTGTCAGAGCTCTTACTCACACCAGTTGTGAGTTTGCCCAGCTCCAACACCTCCAGAGCTCTTGGGTTTTCAGGTGCACCAAAGCCAGTTCATAATCTGATAATATGCTGAGCTCTGCTCAGAAAGACACACAAGCCTAACAGGATGAGAAAGCAAATTCCAGGGTCTGGCTTCCTACACTGTACTTGACACTGAGCGAAGAACTGCTCTCCTTGTCATAAAGATAGATCTTTGTGTCTGGCTCCTCTATCCCTATTTAGTGACACGCCTCATTTGAGCTGACATCTTTAGGTACTGCCGCTTCAGTGTTCAAAAACTACATCAGCAATCTGACTGGCTGGGAAAAGTTTTGCAAGAGGGAATTTGTTTCTGGGATCAGACTTACAAACAGCCTCACAAACGAGTGATATTTAGTCGTCAGAAGTTTAGGTCCTGAGACTAGAGATTAAATATAGATGTTTAAGCAGGGTTTGTTCCCTTAGGGGATTCTTCTGGTGTGGAAAGACTGACTGGAAAAACATGTTGGCACTGCACTGACACAAGACCCAGATACCTTCTCTCGTGTTTATTTCATCTATCAACAGCGGCTAACTGGGCCCTCACTGAAAATAGGGAAGTATTCAGGAACAGAAGCGAGTCAGTGACAGCTCAGAACATCTTTCATACCTTTAAAAACTCCATGGACAACAGAAGCCAAGTCAGGACAACTCCTAGCTCTTCTTGCCATCCTGCCAGACAGGCCCCTGTGGCACAACGCAGCCAGCAGAACTGTGACACTGCTGTGACATCACAGACAGAACCTCGACCGTGCAGACTGCAGCTAAGAGCTGATTGGAGACCAAGTCAAGCATTCTATGATATGCATAGAAGTCTGGATTTCCAAACTCATGCTAAACAGTTGTTTTCCTAGAAAATGGCAAAAAGTATACTAAATGTAGCCAAAATAAATTACCTGACTGTTTATTTTAAAGAATTCCATTATAAAATATGGAGAAGCTATAAGAAGTGAACTTCACACCACATGTTCTTAATGAAAAATAGATGCTGATTTTAACCAAGTTTCTTGGGTTTTGTTTAAAAAAATCTACATCATGACAACAAGAAACACTGCAGTGCATTTCTAAAGCATAATTATACATTATGGGCATTAAAGTAATTCTTGCAGAGAGTCTTAATGATGCCCTTGGGGTTGGTGCATTCAGCTGTCCACTTTCCCACAGACTTACTAATCCCCACGGAGAGCTCTGTGCCGCAGTTACTGTGACACACAAGAGAGGGCTGGCATTCTGGACGTAACCTTAAGTCCACACTCATAAGAGTCAAGTAAATTGCACCAGATCAGAACACCCTAGCAAACAGGTTTAAACTCTCAGACCATAGATGGATCCTCCAAGCAATTCCTAAATCCTAGGTCTCTTGATACGACATCTGGCTTCTCCTTGCATTTTCAGCAAGTACTTTCCTAAAACAATATCTGGAAACAGCACTACATATGGGCAACATCTTCTTCCTACACACTCTCTTTTTCAAGCCATGGAAATGAATCTGTGTTACATCAGAAACCCTCCGTTAAACTCTTGACAGGTTGAAGTGATCACTCACTGTCTGAAGACATTCCTATTGTCATCCCACTTTATAGGAACAACCAGATTCGTTGCTCAAAAAGCTTCAATCTTTTGTTATTATAGTGATAAAACAGGATGAATTTCCTGTTTTATATCAAGAACTGAAAAGTTTAATATTAAAGACTGACAAGCCACAAAAGGACGTTAATGTCTTTATGCAGTCAAACATGTGGATCTGCAGGGTAACAGTAGGGAGTTAACAGTAGTGAGAAGCCAGTATCCTCACGAAAGCTTCCAGAAGCCAGATACATTTCTCAGTATGATCAACGGAAAGACAAAAGGCATCATCAACTTGAATGTTCAGCATCATACTTCATACACCAACAGGCTCTGAATAAGATCCACCAAATAAGATCCACCCTTCAGATGTCTATGGCAACCACCGATACCTGTAGTTTCTCAAGGCGTGCACCACGTAACTGGCTCTCTTGAAGCAGTAATAGTTATGACCTTAAAAATGTAATGAAAATAACACAAATTGTTCTAAATCGAAAGAAACTGGCAATCTGCAGAGAAATATCACAGCTTTATTCCTCTGACAGTGTTCTGAATTCCAACCATTTCTGTCCTTACTTGTGAAAGAAAATAGGAAGGAGAACAGGTCACATTCAAGCCAGCAAGAGGCTCGCTAAGCCTCCCCCTGGCTAAGTGGTAATTGACTCATTATTCACAGCCACCGTCCTCAGCCTGCCAAGACCCAAACGAGTACAGCACTGGCTTTTATTATGTGTGACAAAATAAATATCAAAGGATACAAACACAGCAAAAAACAGCAGAGGTCTGAAATGACGGAAAGATTCATATATTCACTCTGCAGATAGTTTTTCCATTTTACCCTTTAGAAATTCCACTGTCACTACCTCAACAATGAAATAAGAAGCAAGCTGAGGTCTCTAGAAGAGCAAATCTCACTCTCTCAAGAGTAATATCCATCATAATTGTGGGTCAGTGAAAAGTATGTTGCAGACTTCAGAAACATTTCTATCAGAAAGTACATCCAGCTTGATACATTTCTTCTGTCCGGTATCTATCCTCCATATTGCTTTAAATTCTCTCTTCGTCTTCCAATTTGGAAGGGAATCTTTTGAAAATGTCCACTGATCACTCGTATATTTCAAAGAATAATGGAGTCACTTACCACAAAGCCAGAGAAGAGAGCTATCAGGATTATCAGGAAAAACTTCCTGTCAGTAAATCCTATGAGATGAAATAGCAGCCCCAGCCCCGGAAGAATGATAAAAGTCCCATGGCCTGAAACATTTCAAAGCAAGACCAGTCACAGCAATCAATAATGTACTGTAGAATACCTGGCTTGGGATAACACGCCACATCAAACAATATAAGCTACCAGTATTTCCCTCCTTCAATTCAATGAATTAATTCCAAAAATGCTTATAAAAATTGCATGAGGATGAGAACAGAGCCTCTTTTAACTATCAAAAAATTAATCAGCAAAGCTGCTGTTGTAAGTTCCAGTTTACTTCTTTGTCCTCAAAATATTGGACAAAATATTGGCCTGTGAGTCCCTCAAATACCTTCCAAGTTACGCTGGGATGGAACCCCTGGGATGCAAATAGAACAGTGTCCTTGTGCAGGACTCCTGAACAAGAAGTAATTTTACTCACAGTAGCATGATAACAGTCTTGTACAGAGGTCAAAAGTGCAAATTTCAATTTCATTTATTATCTCAAACATGTCAGTAAACAGCCACAGTAAAGCATAAACAAACTGAAATGCTTCCATAAAGCATCACTTTGGTATTTTCAAAATATGGAAAGAGTGAAGTACCTGCACTTCCCTATTCGCAGCTATGTATGCTGTTGTACAGTGCTGAGGGAATGTATCCTAAACGCCAAGCCATAAGAGGAAAAAACAGATTTAAAACATGAAAATCCAATTTGTTGGGAAGATAATCTTTAAAGCATTTCTTTTTTTTTTTTTTTTTTTTTTTGATAATTCAATCAAACCAGCTCCCAGATAATACTTCTGCAGTACCTCAGTCAAAATCTGCAGCATCCCCCTGCTTCTGTGTTGCACAGCTGAGCACAGAACTTGGTGTTTTATTTTAGTTACTTTGCCAAGAAAACCTGCTCTGATTTACATTCTCGAACTATCTTCCTGTCCCCATACATACATCACTGTAAATCAGTGCAGAGTTTGTTCAACTTATTTTGACAAACACAAAGCCCAGCTACTCCGTACAGTGAACACCAGGAGGATTTCAGGATTAGGCACCTATTTGTCTGTTCCAGAGCACTTCAAGCACCTGCACAGTTATCTAGTGCTGTTTTAAGAGCCTAATGGCATCCTGCCTAGTCTCCTGCTGCCACACACAAGGGCAGTGGATTTTCCACAGATACTGCATCATATCTGCCAGCCATGGGCATCTGAATTATCTATCCGCTAGATATCCAAATGGCTAAAGTCCTGTTCAAATCTTGCTCAACCAAAACCCTCACTGATTTCAATGACAGTGATCTCACAGCAGCACTTAAAAGCAGAATTCCTCTGTCAAAGTAACTCAGTCTACGAAGCTGAGAAAATAACTTACTTTCCTCAGTGTGCAAATTAATATTCATAACATGTCTTGCAAGTGCAGTATGTCAAACGTCGTGGTCTTCTGCTTCTGCACGTCTCCTCCTACCCCATTAACATGGGGATTTATGCTGCTGGATCCCCTTTCCCTCACTGCAGCTTTGTGCCAGTGTAGCTCATGGATGTCTATGGAACTCTCTTCTGCTTATGCCAGAACAGAGATTCAGTGTGTATAGCCTTTTCCCTTATATCTTTGATCTTACCCTGACTAAATAACAAATAATCAGCAAAAAGCATTATTTTCCTGGTTTGTTTTGTTTTGTTTTCCATTTAAAAGGTCAATTTTCACTATATTCAGCAATACAGACATGATTCTTTTCTCATGAATACCAATGTAGCAATGAAATTTCACAACACCATGTCCTCCATGGACTGAAACAAGTAACTTAAAAGGGTAAACTCTTAAGTCCTAATTATTACTTCTAACTGTTATTTTTGGAAATTTTTCTGTAACATTAAAAAAAAAAAAAAAAAAAAAAGACAGGAACCAACCTTCCATATATGTTTCTTCAAGGGAAAGAATGTTAGTTCCATTGAGTATATTTCAGCCACTCACACATCTGCTTTAGCTTAATGTACAGCAATACTTCTTCATAACTAACTGAGCTCCTCACTTTCAAAAGTTTAACTGTTCTTTTACTACATCTCTCCCCTCCTCCTTAATGGAATGTATATGCTGTGTTTTTATGTTCTGTTTATCTGTATCAATATCTATGTCTCTGTTGGGCTGTCTATATTGTCAGTGTTAGAAGAGTGGCAGTATTTCCTGTTTATGCCACATTCAGCCAAGCTGATCATTTAAAAACATATTGTTCTTCCACAGTCCAACGGCGCTGTTGCCAGATACCTTCTCCATTTGAATACTATAACGCATTCAGTTAACTAACACAGCAAATGTGCATTTGACCACCTCAGCAGCCTCTGTGAACAAAATCCTGACCAGAAATAACCTTTAAAACTTCCACAAAACCAGGACAGAAGTTTTAGAGTAGATTCTCCGCTGACATTAACCAGCTCAATCCTAGTAAGGGAGTTACACTCCTTAATACCTGCCCGGATCAAGAGGTATCTGCCACTACCAAGCAGTGCCAACAGACTAGACCAGATCTCTAGTTCTAGCAGGGTGTTTATGTTTTGGGGGAAAAACAGCTTCTTAAAGGCACGGTCTGTACAATCTACAGCATTTTACAGTAAGCTGAGAGTGTATCAGGATGTAAGAACTGGAAGATTTTTTCCAGAAGTTGATGAAGGTGGGACTGCTTCTGATGGCTTCAGAAAATCACACCACCCTTTGCTGAGTGTAGATACTGTCACAGTTCAGAAATTGTGTTTGAGAGATAGTTTAGGAAGCTTTAAATTTGACAGTAGATAACAGAAGAATTCTAGTGCGGAATACAGGAACTCCACAGCTCTGAGCCACACTTTGAATCTTAGCAAAAAGAAACAGAATGTATTTAGAATTACTAAATACTTGAAGAAGCACTGTATTTACACTTGTTGGTTTGTTGTTGTTGTTGCTTTGTTTGTTTGTTTTACAGTCAAAGCAACCTCAAACTACTTAAATTCATCCTCAGCTCAATGAAACTACCTTAAACACCCCTACTGGGAACACAGTAAAAGAGCAGGTGAAACACTAAGAAATCAGGACAGAACAAGTTTTGAAAACTGCATTCTAGAAAAATTCAGCACTAGCAGAGAAGTAGATAAGCACTATAAGAAACAAGGGAATCGTATATAATGAAAAGCATCCACCAACTCCAAGCAAGGTATTGCTTTGTTATCAAATAATATCAACAAAAAGATTGGAGCAGATGGGAAAAAATTAACAAAATGTCACAGATGCCAAGATTATAACAAACACTCCATTTTGGATGTCACAATTAAGAAATTAATTTATCTTCAGAAAGGCCTGATTTTAAAAAATGGCAAATACATTCTTCCTTGAAAATAGGCATTTCTATGTGATTTTCTACTGGACACAGAAAAAAACACAATTTTACAGAGAGTTCAACACTAAACTGGATGTGAGGTCAAGATTTCTGTTTCTGATTCTCTTGCCAAGCCGCTATATGCCTCTGATCTCTGACATTATTTACTTTCTGTCATTTCTTCATCAAGAAAAGAGAGCTAACACTGTTTTCTTACCTCGCTGGAGTGTCATGAAACTTAGCTAACAGCTACCTTTAGCACAGTTCGATGCCTTTCAAGGCAAGGTGATAAGGCAGAGCAAGGGTTCGTTCTCTGCTACCATTTTAAATAGTACAACACAATTCAACCATAGCCAATATATCACTATAGGGTGAAATCTGTACCAAAATATCAACAGCAAAGCTACTACACATTTCCCATCCCTATATTCCAGAAAGACAGAATCTAGGGTATGCAACAGAATAAAAATATATTTTTTTGCCATCTGAAAATCTTTAAAAATCGTTCAGTAAGGGAGGCATCACAGAAAAAAAAAAAATTGCTATCTAGGAGCACCACTGTCCATGGACTGTTCAACTTTCAGGGAGTCAGAGTGCCTTGTTCTTACCTGGTGCTGCGAGTGTGCTGCTGTGCTCAGTAATTTCCCCTCTTTATGCCTTATTTTTTTCTGTCTGTACAATGGAAATGAAGTACTTTACATAGCAAATACCACTGAGATCTAAGGACAACAAATATCCATAAAAGAGATCCCCCAGTACTGTTTCAAAATTAAGCTATCACGTTTTCATCTCTATGTCTTTTTTTCTCATGTAGGGGCTCTGTATGATATTTGATTTCATACTACATTGAATGAAGGTTACAGAGATGGCTACTACATTTATGATCAATAGAAAACTGCAATTTTTTTTCCCAACCAATTCTTTTCAATGATCCAGCAAAACACATCAATAAAAAGCTCTGAATTGATGCTGCTTTCCTATTTCATGCCCTGTTAAAGTTCCCTGGGGATGACAGATTAATTTAATTAGTTTTATTGAACTGCCTAGTTGCTTATATTGGNTTGCTTTTATTGGCAAATCCACTCATACAAAGAAGGCTGCAAATTTCTCTTGGGGTTATTATTGTCCTACTGGTCTATTTTTTAAAATTAAAGTGAATTTACTGTCATTCCTTATATAGTTTTCTGCTATGCCTTCTGTGGTTGGACTCAAATGTGTAATGTGCCTTTGCCGACATTATGTAGGAAGTTTAAAGGTGCTGTTTTTTTCTAAACATGGTTAACGGAAAAAAAGGAAGCAGACAGCTACCATCAAATGGACTGTGAACTAAATACATCACTGAGCTTTCACTGGGGAATTACACTAATTTGATCACGCATATGGCTCTCGCATGCCACCTGGAAGCAGAGAAACTGTCAGCCGCTTTCCAGCTTCCTCAGCCTGACAGCTCACCTGGCCCAGAAGCATTAAAAGAGCAGCACTAAGGTTAGAGAGCACCTAGCTAAGGCTCAGTTTACATAGAGATGGGTCTGATCAAAGCCCTCAGACTTCAGCACAGAGCAGGCAGGACGAAGAACATGATACTGAGCAAACCTACCAGCAGGAACGGACTGAATTGAATTCCAG
>VXAV01003567.1:446372-459116 GCA_013399715.1 Alectura lathami
TTTTTTTTTTTTTTTTTTTTTGTAGAAGGTCAAAGGAGATATTTTATGCTCCAATGAATTTCCCAATCTTCCTCTGAGTTTAGAAAAAAACAAGCAAATGCTGCCTTCTAATTTGGGACACCAAACTCTTTCCACTAGACTTCAAACACTCTTTCTTGCCCTGTGCAGTAATTTTTTAAAAAGTGGAAATCAGGCAAAATGTCACTGAAATAGACCCAAGCGTGCTAGTGCTTACTTTTGAAGAGATCACCACATATACAAAAATCTGTGTCACGAATTTCTTTGTAAGTCCAACTCTCCTCAGGCTTCTGTAATGGTATAGTCAAGACATCATTCATGATTTTTCGCTGGAATTACACAACACAGCAGACAGTTAGTTAGCTGTTCTGTTATCAGACTTTTTACACCCAAAGCTAGAAGAATAAACTGACAGAACTAAATATGTTAACTTGGCATAAGGGCACTCAGTGATTTTAAAAGCAATACTACAATAATTAACAAAATTATTTCTCTTAACAATATCCTTGCTTTGAATTTGAACAAAAGAGGTGGTCTTTTTTTTTTTTTTTCCCAGATACTGAAAACTTCTGCAAATCTTTACAGAAAGCATGAAAAATTTTAGTTTTCTAGACCTGTGCTCTAATTACTAACTTGTGTTACCATGGGCTCACCAGCCCTTTCAATTATCTATCCATTTTAATATTATCCTTTTGACAAAAAACACACTTTGGATGCTGTATGTAGGAAAAGGGACTTTTTAGCCTAGTCCTCCAGTGTCCATCCACTGAAGGATCAATAAAAATGATTAAAATTCTTTCCAGCCATGTAGAGACTGCTGCCATACTTTTATTAATATTATGTACTTAAAATAGATCATGTTCTGTTCGATATTTTTTAAATGCTTGGGTCAGAGTTCTTAACTGTCATTTAAGAAAGTTTATCCATGTTCTATCATTATCAGACTTGGTAGAAGTGAAGTAAAAGCCTTACGAAAGCACTTCTTGTCTATTAGTCTACAAAATTCTGTCACATCAGCAAGCACACTGTTTGTTTAACAGACTCTGAGTCACCGCTGTATTAACAATAACAAAACTAGAAAGACTAAATTCCTATATCAAATATATGATTTTATGGTCCAAATAAGTTATGATGCAACTGTGTGCTATTCAAGCCACATACATATCACTAACATTAAGCAAAATTTAGAAGGTCCTTAATTTGACTCCAAATCTTGTTCTATGCAAGCTAAATAGACTATTTCCTCAAACAGCATAAGGAACAACTGGATCTCTATTCATATTGCACAGAGAAGCCAAAGGTAATATCACATTCAGATATAAAATGACAACATCCTAAAATAAGATTTCCTTCAATAGGATATTAGCAACCCTTAAAGTCAGGCATGCAAGAATTCATTAGTACTCAGCTTCCCCTGTTTACAAGAATGGAACTGTTCTGTTGGATAAGACCCTAATGTGCTCACATGGCGTTCCTCCAGGCTGACATTTGTAGCCTCAAAGGGTTCTTTCTAGATAGCCCGGGACAGCCAATGATGCTTGGGTTTTTGTACTTATGGTACATTCTTCTCAATTTCACTGTGTGTAAATTCAACTAATGAAGAAAAATTAAGCACAGGTTAGGAAATCAGATTCTTATGAGATGCTTGCAAGAATAATAAAGAAACTCCTGCTGAAAATATCCTTGCAGTCCACCTGGGGAGCTAGTATGAATGTATGTATACATGAACAATCACCTTATATAAATGCAGTACTCTGAAATCACTGGAATACAATCAGTTCTGTATGTTTCTTCCATTTGCAATGCTACAGCAGTCAAAAATCTACCAGATGGTGATGTTTTCAAGGATTTTTTTAAAGAGCTTCTATATATTTACAAACATAACTGAATAGGCTTGGTTATTTGTGTATGTAAACATCATGCAGGACTGCAAATTCTGACACTAATGCTCATTGTGCAAAGATGTAGAGTGTGGATTTACGCTATTAGCAGGCCAAATTCAGAACGGTCATCTGTAAATGGACACATTTTACTTGACAGTGACCATAAATGCATCTCCTCAGTGAGCATCTGAACTCATGACATGAAAGTGAACATTTCTGGAGCACATTAACAGTCTTATTAAGCTATTACAATTGTTTTTTTGAATTATCTTTTAAAAGCCAAATGACTTATTTTTCAAGTGCAAAATTGAGTAACTAGGAATGTGATAATTTGCAGAGAATTTTTGCACTGCTCTGATGCTAAAATGCCTTGTGCCTTAAGTGGAATTTCTGCAGGTCATTAGTTTATAATGCAAACCAGCACCTTTGGGTCTTTTAAAAGGAAAATGAAGACAGGAGGAAAACAACCTGAGCTACTTAGTTTACGCCAGCATAAGAAACTAGATTTCTAAGCATTTTATTCAGTTAAAACTCTTCCTTTGATATATAACGTTTTAGTGGCTGATGCTGTAGTGACAATCAAAGTGACTGAAATACACACTGAGGCTTTTTGCAAGTAGCATCATGATATGCAGCATGCTTCTAAGATAGGACCTATCCCCAGTGTATCAATCATACATAAAGAAGACCAGAACCTAATTTTCAGCCCTCTTATCTCATCCCCCAGTGCCTCCTTTCTCTTCTATTTTTTATAGAGAGGAGAGACAGAAGGCTGCCACAAGATTATTTCTATGGCAGTTTTGACTCCCCCACTGGTTTTCTGCTCAGTGCCTGTGACTGACACTTAGTTCTGCCAGAAGGACAACGACAGGACAGACTTCTGAGTGCCAATCAGTGGAGCATGCCGCATGGTGTAATTGGAAAATACAGTGCCTCTGCAGTAAGATGAGGATATCATTCTGAGTGCAAAGCTGTGGTAAAGAGAATTATAACTGAGTAATATGTAACACATTTATTTTTATTGCACCTGACTTTAAATGGACAGAATAAATGAACCTGAGCTACAGAATTTGGGTCCAAATCTAAACTTCCTGTAATTCAGCAATGCTCAGATGAAAGTTAAGCCCCCTCTTTCATTCTATCTGCAAAGCATAAGACCTTTTCAGCCTAGTTACCCTAACATGATGTTCCTTCATCCAAGTTATTTGTACAACCAGCTTGGTGCATATCACAGCACAGCACAGCAAGCCAGCATTACTAAACCAGTCAAAGCACCCAAACTGCACACCCCATCTTAGGCCATTGTGTACAACTAAGTATTTTCCTTTGGTTCCTTTATGGATAGTTCCCTAGCAAAATTACGTGGGACTTATGTAGGGAAAGCCTATCCTTCCTCCTATTGCCCCTCCACAACCTTCCTAAACCAAGCAAAACATGGTTAACCACCTGTAGGGCCCCACCTCAGCAGCCTTTGAACCAGGCTAAGGAAAGTTGCCATTAGGGATTTCACTGCTGATAGGAGAAAGAAAAGCATCAGAAGGAGTTGCCTAAGGTCACAAAGCAAATGAGCAGCTGAACACTAAATACTACTGCTTTGCTTCTTACCATCCCTTCTGGCTGCAATTTCTAGTGGGAGATCTGGGAGGCACGTACCTTTCAAAAGATAAGTGAATGTGCTTAGAAACTCTTCATACGATTGCTCATGGCTATTAACAAATTGATCAAGGATGCCGTTGTTTATCAGTTGTTCTGCCATGATCCACGCCTTGCCAGTCAAACAGGTATATCTGCTTTAGTAGGCTTCTTCTGCAATAAAAAGAAAAGAGCCATATGTAGCTGTAGGCAGCAAACACATTAACTGAAGAGTCCCTAACCCACACTGATAACCACCAGAAGGTCAATTTGTTATTCACGCCTTGTGAAGTTCTGTCTTTTCAGAGGGACTTCATATTGCATTTCCCCAGAATCCGAGGGTACACAGTAACTTTAAGTGTATGCCTGAAATGTATGTCCTCAGGTAAGGTGGGCCACAGAAGTGCCACATTCTCTCAGTGGGGCTCCTTCCCCTCATATTAAGTTGTTTAGTCTTAAAACCTGTCACATCCCTGCCTTCTTTGCAGAAACAGTGACACCTCTCGCTAGCATGCTGGATTTTACAAGTGGGACACCTGTACATTCAAAACTTGGACTGAATCCATCATTTTGCAGGTGCACTGCTCACTATACCATCAAAGCCACAAAACCCAGATTTTGTAGGGCACGTTAAATCATGATGTGTGTGTGCATGCTGAGGCAGCATGCGGGACAGGCAGTGTGACGGAGCTGGGCAGCCACACGGGAAAGCGAGGGCCCTGTCTTGAGAAAGGAACAAATTCTGAGAGCTGAAGAAACACTGTGAATGCTTTTCTTGACTTGTGTAAATGCATTTCAACATCAGTGTGATTCTAAATAGTTAATACTATTTCTAATTTTTTGTACATATAGGACAAGAGTACTAGAAGTAGAAAGTCACAGGTGGGGGCATGGACACATAGCTGCTACTCTCTCACACTGGCACCCTTACTAGGAAATTTAAACAACCAGTTTGCATCTATAAATGTGGTAAAGATGCAAGAATGCATTATTCACCTAGAGTTTGATTTTTACATGCTTCCATGCTTCTTCCCTTGATTTACCACACCATTAGAAGCATCTTTTGGGAAAGAAACCTCAATTCTTCAGCAAAACTTCAAATCAGCTACACTAAGGAAGGGCTGCCAACCTCATTTAATAGTTAATAAGATCAAGCAAGAATTGTTCTGAGCCTAGAATGAAAACAAAGCATGATTTCTAATGTCAAACTCTAATTTTGTTGGATTGCCAGCTTGTAAAGAAGGCTAATGTTCTGCAAATGTAAAACCACCTGCACACCCATATGACCTGAAGTTTGAGTTCACTAATATTTTCCAGAAAACAAACAAGTATTAACCTCTGTGGACTGACCAAGCAGAGTATCATTCACCAGACTCAGAATGGTTCATGCAAATTATGGTGGTTTCAGAGGGAAGCAATGCCCTTCTCTTCCTCATTATTGTTTGGTTATTACAGTCATTATTTGAGGTAAATTTCATTACATGAAAGACTGCAGTGATTTGTAAGGCCAGTGTCAAAGGAAAAAATACACATATATTTAATCAAGAAAATAATAATAACAAATCTTTGTTTTTCTCTGGCATCTAGAATCTCCTAGTCCTTTATAAATACTAATGAAATAAACTTCACAATAGTCTCATTAGCAAGAACAAACAAGTATTATTCCCAGTAGCAGATGAGAAAAACTGAGTCAGAGAGAGTTTCACTGACTTACTAACAAATCAGAGAGGGGCTGACAATAAAGATCCCTTATTCTAAAATGCTCTAGTAAGCTGGAATATTGATAAGCAGTTTGGGAGAATAGTTTTATAACTAACCAAGCTGAATGGCAGCTTTCTCAGTGGCTGCTGTGTTCCACAGCCACCAGGCCATCAGCTGGAGGCTGAGCACCCAGACCAGGTGTTAGCATTTTGCTGTAGCTCATTTCTTACCCTCCTGCACAGCCTCTGCTTTCTACAGAACCTGAGATACTTCACCTCAGGTTTTAACATCCTGCACTGGTCAAGCTGTGGAGAAGCAACAAAACCCTGGAAAAACACCAGTTCTTGGCTCATTACGGTTAGCTAGGCAATGCAGTGCTGAATTCAACTTGACAAAGTTTTAGCCATATCAGAACTGTAAAAACCAGACTGTCAGCTTCACGAAAAAGCTAGCGCTGGATGCTGTTAGAAGATAATCGAATATTTAATACATGAAATTACGTGATGTACTCTAAAAAGGAAGTTATCCCTAAAGGTTTTAACCATACGTTTCACTGAGCCTATGCATTTTCATCTAGAGTGTACTTCAATATGCATGGATTGGAAAAAGCTTCACCAAGAGTAATGCTTTTTTTAAAGCATAGTGGAAAAAATCCCCCGGATAGTCCAAGCATAGGAAAAGATTACTTTCTCAAAACCTACAGTGTTTTTTAGTGAAATATGGATGAAAATTTTACCCAAAACAAAGCAGAATATCCGGAGTAGTTCTCCTACAGCCAACATAGTTATTGATGGCTGACTCTAGTACATGAGATCTGCTACAAGCTGTGCCAAAGCCATTCATCATTGTTAAGGAAACAACTTCTAATTCATAAATGACATTTCCTTACTTCTTCTTCTGAAAAACATGAAGAATATATTGTGTAATATGAGTTCACTGAATTATTCATATTTTAATAAATCCTACACTGAAAAAGAGGGGAGAAAACCCTATTCGTAGTTTTGGCATCCATCTGTTTATTTTTATCTCCATTGCTTTTTATGAGAACTTCACAGCTCTGTTTAAAAACTCTAAAGCAAGAAATAAAATGAAAAATGGAAGTAACAATCCAACACAGGTTTAATCTTTCCTTGCACAGCCATAAAGCTGTTATTTAGGTCTACAGAATCAGGATACCATGGGCAGGAAGAACCAGTTAGGTCCTAATAAAAGCTTAGGTTCTCCCAGAAGAGCATCCCTTCACCCAACCAACAGAGAGGAGCTGCATCTACCCGTTCCACCAATTTTCAATTACTCTAAAGAACTGCAGGGTGCTATTTTATCAGCCTAAATAAAAGCACAGATGTCAGTTTTTGGAGAACAACTATTCCTGAAGCTGAATACATGGTTAGGATGGACAAGACCTTGATGAGGTGCTCAGAAACAGAGCTCAAACTATCAAGGTTTTTGTATTTTTCATGTTCATTTCACTTAGGTTTTCTGCTGTTTCTCACCTGCTTCATTTGCGAGCCTCTCCTAAATGAACTCCACAAGGTGTCAGCTGCAGAGATGCTTTGCAATGTAAACAACGGAAACTGTACTGACCAACAAGCTCTAAGAAGAAAAACAAAATAACAATCTAGGTTATTTTAAAATACACTAATGATTGGCATAAACCCACAATTTAAGAACTGGATACAATTATACCTCTAAGAATGAGATTACTACATTGTTCTGCTAGAAAGTACCTACCTACCACTGAAACCAAAAACTTATCTTTTTCCTTTCAAAGGGCATCAAACTAACTCCGAGGTTTCAAGGAAAGTAAAGCAAAGATATCTGATCCTTTCCCTGTGCTGGCTCTGGACAGTTTAAGTCAAATATCAGAAAGAGGTGCATTCAAGCAGCAACTATCCTTTCTTCTTTTTCCATCTCACTCCTGCTCATTCATCCAAATTACTATAATGAGGTTTCTTGAGGCAATCATTCCTTTAGTCTTGCTGATCATCAGCAGAATGTGCAAAATCAATTTTATTTCTCAAAATGCAGTCTTCTTCCCAGCAGTTTAGGCCAAAGCAGAAATCTCTGCACTGAACCACAGAGATAGGTTAAGCGAGTATTAGCATGATTTCAATTATACAGTTGTTAGTTCTATTAAACAATAAAAAGAAGCGTGGTGCAATACAGTTTTCCTGCATTTTGGAGTACTCTAGTCTTTTGGCATAGGTGAGAGTTAGGGTGCCACACCTTTGCTTTACCACAAGTAATTCTTGATTAAAATAAGGATATTCAGAAGTATTTCTTTGTAGATCACTTGTGGGCTCATGAAAAGTATCACTAAATACAACTGTTCTCAAGATTTTATAAACTGTGTTTGTATAGATCAGATCAAATACAAATATATTATTTTTACATCTTATATGCTGCTACCATGGCACAGACAATGCCTGATCTTTTTTCTTTACACAGCTAGTACAGGAACTGACCTGTCACAACTCACATTTTTCAAAGGAGTCTTTAATACTTCAGACCTAACTAACATCTCATCAAAGCAATCTTACCCTTTTACAACCCACAACACAGAACTAAGCAGCAAACATTTCTACAGCAGCTCTCATCCACAAGGGTTTCACATGCTGGACTGTACTACAAAGACCTTGATTTTAAGGACGCTTTTGGCCTGGCTGGTTCAGCAAGGAGGCAAGCAAAGGTGGAACCGCAGTGTCTCCTTGAATGTTTTTGGTTGCATATGGACATATCGCTACTCTAACAAGCATTCCAGGATGGCACTTTGAAAGTGGGCCAAGAGAAAGGAGCGATCCTGCAGGTTCCTGACTGCAATGAGAAAGGCATAAAACATTTTCAGCAGGGCAGCACAGAAGGTTACCCACTCTCCAGAAGGCAGTCAGCTGTTTCCTTGCTGGCTAGACAGCTGCAGAGCTACAGTTGCAGAAGAAAGCCTCTGTGCCCACAGTCCTGCCCTACTTCTCCCCTTTCCCCCCACCCAACCACCCTGACAGCAGAAACCCCTGGCCACCACCAGCTGCAGGGCAACCTAGCCCCGGGAACGAGCTAAAACCAGAAGTTTCAATTACAAAGCACAAAAACTTTCAAATAATGCTTCTTGCAGCGTCTCTCAACTCAGTGTGATCTGCAGCAGCTAATCCTGTTTAAAGCAGCTGGATGTTTGCCACTGCCTTCAGCAGGAGAAGGTCTTAAGGGCACGCACATAATGCATCAGCAATTTGCCTGAATGGGAGCTGCATCTGCTTATGTAAGTGCATTACTGAGCCTCAAAGCCGACCTTCCTGATGGTCAAAAACACAAGCCTCTCACGCACAGCTCACCCAGGCTTTAAAAGGATGTGTCTAAGGGCTTTGATTGCAAGCAAGCACATTGATCCTGCTTGGTTTCATGCTATTATGCTAGTCCCATACACGATCAGAGGACTTGTTTTGTCACTGTTGGGCTGGGATTTTTTCTGCTTGCTTGATTATTATTTTCATGAATTTCCAATTGCTTCAAGAGTGCTGTGCAGTTTAAAGACCACCTGGAGGCCTTTGACAAGAGTAACGTTTCCTGTGCACCAAACGCTTCTGAAGCACGGTAGCCGCTGTCCCCTGGAGTGCGATCTTCCGGGATGCTACTGTCAAAGCGCAGCTGGATGTAATCAGCTGTCTTAAATGAGACCTTCAAATAAAGCCCACACACTCACATGTTAAACACTGTTTGCTGATGTTTTCAGATGAGACAGAAAATTGAAGACTCTCAGACACTGGGATCCCTGTGTCTTTTTTTTCCTCCAGAGGTTTCAGCCCTGGGTTTTGGCTAAATATCCAGCTGTGCATTTGCATCCTGGCTGGCCACTTCCACAAACAAGAAAGATGGCCAGCCCTTTCTTGCCTTCCTGAAGTGTGTTGCAGCAACACACAGAGAGCCATCTCCCCCTCCGGGATAGAGACTTACTGGCAGAAAATACATTGAAAGGCATGGAAATATCTCAGTGTAATTTGGAATTATTTGAGATGAAGATGTAAATCATTTATCACCTAATTAACTCTAGGAGAAGAAAATCAAGTGAACAAAGCATCTCTGTGACAGCGAGCAACTGCTGAAAACATACTACCTATGTCAATGTTATTAAAATACAAATTGTGAAGGAGAAGTTTATTTATTCATTTTCACATCAGTTCTCTGCCAAATAAATTCAGGTTGCAAATCCTAGATCACCTGCACCATTCTGAACATGATTCTTCTGCCTTGCAGATGCATTATTCCAAAGCTACTGGCTGCTTGCAGCTCCTCCAAAGCAGTTCGTCACCAACAGTTACAGAAGGCCAGCCTGGACAGACCACAGCCTCATCTAAAACCAACATGCTGTTGCCAAGAAACTTTAATTTATCTGTCTTCTCATCCACAGCAATTGGAAAAAAGAATTTCTAAAAACAAGACATGTCAACTGGCAGAAGGAGAATAAAATGAATGTAAAATATTAAATGAGACAACTGGAAGTTAGATTTTCTCTTAAATATCTGTATCTCTTCTGCCAGTAGATCTTCTGATCGCAGACCCAAACAAGGGTTAGACTTTGTCAAGCACTCAGACAAGAATCTGTCAAATATCTTCTTGGCACTACTAAAAATACAAATAAATCTGTTCTGAATACCCTTAAGTTAGGGGGAAGTTAAGTTCTCTAGCCTTGAACTCTGCAGCACAGTTTACTTTTCTCTTTACTTCACTAGAGAATAGGCCCATGTGGACATTACAGGGCACAGTGCCTTACAGCTGTTCTATTTCAAATGAGAAACACCACACATCCTGTCTGCACTACAGTTATCCAACATCTCAAGATGTTTTCCACTTCGAGCTCTTCCTATTTCTATTCTTGCTGCAGCAAATGGGAGATGAGATATTTCTAAAATACTGTGTGGCAGATGTTGAAAATCTGGAGTGGGTGAAGTAGGTCCAGGAACACAGAAGCAGGGAGCTATGTAGGGTGAATTGTTTTCCCGGTTCTTCTGTTTACTTGCTGTGCTGTGTTATGCAAGTGGCTTATCCTCTGTGCCCCAGCACTGCTAGCTGCTGAAAGGGTATGTTCCCATAGGGCTTCGCAGAGTCTAATTATATTTTGTTGGAGAAAAGCTCTGTGAATCTGATGAAAAATGCCACAGAAGGGTGCAAAGTCTTCAGTCTTTAAGATCTGATCAGAAGGCCACTGACACAGAAAAAAAGCATTTCTGATTACTTCAGTGGACTTTGGATTGGAAGTTTAGTCAGTCCTCACTCATCCAGTTGCATCCATTTGTCATCTCCCTTGCTTTCTTTCAATGTCACTATCTACTTGCAGCTGAGCATTCCTGGGGACAGCAGTTAGTGCATGAGTTCATTTTCTTTCATGAGATATTGAAATTAGTACACCTTTGAACACAAAAATTACTTAAGCTTATATTTTACACTATGCTGGCATTGAAAAATTCCAAAAAAGATCACAAGCTTGGCAGTGCAAAGAATTAAACTCTGAAGAAGCGCACGCTGCAAGATTTAACTACAGACATCTACTGTCACTCTCATCTGGTTCAACTGCAAAGAGTTAAAGATTCTAAAGGCTGGTGGGTTTCTTGCTGTGCCATCTGATGACAAGAGAGGAAAGGGAAAAAAAAAAAAAAACGGTCACAGCCAGTTAGCCACAGTAGACTGAGTTCTCAGGAACGCATCTGCAAATTAAGCAGATAGATTCCCCTCCATGCCACAAGTCCCCTGTGCTGTCAGAGAAGATCCCTCAAATTGCTCACATTTGAATCCCAATTACATAGAAAGATTTTGGAGGACGCAAAAGCACTCTATCGGCCAGGTACGTCTGACTTCTTGTTTTGCCCAGAGCAAACTTGGTTGATACACTTAGGAAATTTTTATATACTATTTCTCAAAACATTTCCTTTCTTCATCCTCTTTATGGAGGACTTCAAAGCTCTGTAGGTGTCTGGATATAATTTTGATTGTGAAGAATTTGGGAACAGCCCTTGCTTTTCAGGGAGACCCTGAAGATCAGTCACAGAAAGAGGATATTGCAAACAAACTTAATTCTGCTGTAGATAACTATGTTCCTGCCAAGTTACAAATAACTACAATGTAATGACAGAATTTGATGGTCAGCAACCAGCATTTACCAACTAAGGCTCCACGCTATCCTGCAATCCATTTTCCTTCCATGTCTAATTAGTGCTGTTCAAATCCCGTATTTCGTAACTGAAAGGTCCATTTGGTTTGCTACAGTTTTTAAGATGTAATCATTCATTATTTGGCAGCATTCAAATTATTGTAAAATTATCATGAATAATGTTGACAAAATAAATATTAATGTTATTAATAGGTTAGAGGTGGAGGTCAGCTCAGCCCAGATCAACCACACAGTGTTAACACACCACAATTTGTATGCGACAGCCTGGAAAACCAAAGCAATTCCAGCAAGTGCTTAAGGAGCTACTGCTGTCACAGAATCCAGGATAAAGCTTCTTTCCTTTACTCAACTGCTTGCTTATGTAAAGTTCAAGGAATATTAAGGGATTACAAGAAAGAAGTGCATTTAAGTGTGTTTTATTTAACCAGTGAGTTTTGTGTGTCTATCAGTCTCATTGTTAATGATTTTCCTTGGTCTTTTCTCCACTCTGTCTCCAGTAGTTTCTCTGGATAGTACTGTATTGTCAACATTTCAGTTAAGTTGTTTGCTATTTTTTATATTCATTAGATTTCAAATACAAACCAGCAGTAAAATATAATAATGCTAACTTACTGATGTGCTCATGGCATTCTCAGCATGGAAGTTCCATTACTTTTCTAAAGACTTTGTAAAAACAAAGAAGCTAAGTAACCACACAGTATGGAAGAAGCGACAGGATATACAACCCAGTAAACCCAGATTAGTGCACACTCCTCTAAAAAGACCATTTTTGAATGGCTGTAAGAAACAAGCAGCAAAGACTTCTGCTTAAAATCTCACCTGAAGGTAAATAACTTGGCAAATCTCTCTGTGCAAATAATAACAAAACCTGCTATATATACCAACATCCTCAGAACAGGGTTAGCTAATTCAATTGACTCCTAACTGAACGTCACCTACAGGGGAGTAAGCAAAACGAAAAGCAGACATAAAAAAAAAAAAAAAAAATCATCCAAAAGATTTAAAAACAGGAAACTGTATTTTAAAATCTGGAAGGGTTTTTGGTATTTTTGTTGTTGTTGTTGTTTGTGTTTTGTTTTTGTTTTTTTTTTCCCCTCAAATATCGTACTTGAAAGCTAGCTCACAGCTTTAAATTATGCAGATTTGGCAGAGGTTACAACAAAGAACTTGGACATGTACTACAAGGCACAGTTCTGCTGTCTCCACAGGACAGTGCCAATGGTCTAGTCGGTTGGTTTCCTCTCTGGCGTCTTTGCTCTCCAAAGCTCTTTCAGTCTTAATACCCAGGCTGACCACACAACCTATTCCAGCTTCTTGAACAAACATGTAAAAAAAAATCAAAAAAAAAAAAAA
>VXAV01003567.1:459583-478257 GCA_013399715.1 Alectura lathami
CGCCGCCGCCCCACTCACCGCCGCCAGTCCCGCTCCTCAGGCTCGGGGCGGCCTCGCGGAGGAGGCGGGCCGGGCCCGGTCGAGCCGTGGAAGGAAAACTACCAGCCCCAGCAGGCCTCGGGGCCGGCGTCTGCATGGGAGCAGCCTCGGGCCGCTCGGGCGGAGGCCGGTACGGCAGGCTCGAGCTCAAGCGTTGTGCTTGTAAATGTGAGCAGTTTTTTACAGAATTCCGCAGAACTGGCGCGGAGTTTAGCCGATGGGAGAATTGACATGCAAATTTAACGTCATATATTCAAGCAGATACTCTCATAGAGCGCTTAAAACCTGTTTCTTTTATGTTGTTTGTCTCAGGTACAACATGACCCAACCAGCAGACGCAGTGTCTCTGCAGATGGTATCAGCTGTCAATAATTCATCCTTGCTTCAGCCAGGCTGTTCCTTGCTGAATTTTGATGGACATGTCTTCTTTTTTGGGCAGAAAGGATGGCCGAAGAGATCGTGTCCCACTGGTGTTTTCTTCCTTGATATAAAGCAGAATGAGCTCAAAATGAAACCTGTCACCTTCTCTAGGGATTCCTGCTACCTTCCCCCACTCCGCTACCCCGCTATTTGCACGCTTAGAGGCAATGTAGAGTCAGATAAGCACCAGTATATCATTCATGGTGGGAAAACACCTAACAATGATATTTCTGATAAGGTTTACGTTATAAGTCTAGTAACCAAAGCTAACAAGAAAATCACGTTTCAATGCATTGAGAAAGATCTGGGTGGAGATGTCCCTGAAGCTAGATATGGACATACAATTAATGTAGTTCATAGCCGGGGAAAAAGCGTGAGCGTTATATTTGGAGGCAGATCGTACACTCCTCTTGCCCAGAGGACCACTGAAAAATGGAACAGCGTAGTTGACTGTTTGCCATCTGTGTTTCTTGTCAATTTTGAGTTTGGATGCTGTACATCATACATACTTCCAGAGCTTCAAGATGGACTTTCCTTCCACGTTTCAGTTGCCAGGAATGATACAATCTACATTTTGGGGGGCCATTCACTTCAAAATAACACCCGTCCCCCCAACCTGTACAAGCTAAAAGTTGATCTCCCACTGGGTAGCCCAGCTGTGACCTGCTCTGTCTTGCCAGGAGGAATATCTGTGTCCAGTGCTATTGTGACTCAGATTTGTGATACCGAATTTGTCCTTGTTGGAGGCTACCAGTCTGACAACCAGAAACGGTTGGTCTGTAATACCATAGTCCTGGAAGATAATAAGATCGAGATTGCTGAAAGGGAGAGCCCAGACTGGACACCAGATATTAAACACTGTAGGACATGGTTTGGCTGTGATATGGGCAACGGGTCCATATTGTTGGGCATTCCTGGGGCCAACAAACAGTTAGTCTCGGATGCAAACTACTTCTACATTTTGAGATACAAAGGAGCAGAAGAGGACGAGGAAGAAGAACTGACAGCACAAATATGCAGTCAGGCATCTACGGAAGACCAAGGAGACTCCACTCCGTTTGAAGATTCAGAAGAGTTTTGTTTTAGTGCTGAAGCCAATAGCTTTGACGTTGATGACATTGACACTTACAATGAAGATGATGAAGAAGATGAATCCGAAACAGGTTACTGGATCACCTGCTGTGCCAGTTGCACTATTGACATTAACACTTGGGTGCCTTTCTATTCAACAGAACTCAACAAGCCTGCAATGATCTTGTGTTCCAGTGGGGCTGGCCATTGGGTCCATGCACAGTGTATGGATCTGTCAGAGAGCATGCTTCTACGGCTCTCGGAAGCAAATGTCAAGTACTTCTGCAATGAGCATGTTGATCTTAATAAAGGGCTGCAAACTCCCAAAAAGGTGGTGCATCTGAAAAAGGACCCCATGAAACCACTGCGCAAGAAGAAAACCAGGAAGTTAACTGCACCAGTGAAAAAGTCCTTTCTTCGGAGATTATTTGAATAGATTTACACCACTGATCTGTATTCAGCTGGGAGTCAAAACTGCTTCGAATGTTTGAAGCAGAGTGGGTTATTGAGGCTCCAAGGGATCTTTTTATGTAATTGATTTTAATTATCTCAATGTTTCAGTTAAACGTCAAAGCTCATGAATTAGTTTTGTTTCTTATGTATGTTTTTGTAATATCCATATAGAAACCTCATCACAGAGAGCACTGTACAAGCACATAGCCAGATACTGGTAACTTCGTGCTGTATTTCATACTATAGCTTACATACTGCTTAACTTAGCAGTTATTCCCAGTGAATGGAGTAGAACTGCTTGTAGGATAAGACCTTATCTTATGTACTCATTGGTGTTAGCATCTGTCCATAAAAAACCACCATATTGCCCATTTAATTTTTTTTTATTATTTTGGTGAGTAGTTCTAGAAATCGTTGGCCTAATTTATAACCACATTACTCCAATTTTATGTTGGTGTAGTGAAGTAAAATTAGACTAATTAATCTGGTTTTAAATTGAAGTGGTGGTTTAAGTCCCTTGTGTCAGAAATAATGAAATATTCAGTCACTAAGGGTTAGCTTTCTTCAGGGACTTCCATTGTGAAAAGCTTTCTTATGGAACATTTAATTCTGGATAAATCATTTTTTATTTTGAAAGGCACTGATTGGCTATGTGTCAGCTTTGACTGGAGTTATGGAATATCACCTGGCAGTAAAAATTGTGGTTTTTATACCACTGCACTGAACAACTGCTTTGCATTTGTATTTTTAAAAATGTATTAGTTGAGTAATGAAGTTTATAGTAAAAATGAGTGCGTTTTTTTGTTTGTTTGTTTGTTTTTGTTTTTGTTTTGTTGTTTTTTGTTTTTTACCTATTCATGGGGTAAATCAAACACTGTAAACCCCAAAATCTGTGAAAAGACAGCATGTGTGTTTGAGAGGTCGATCTGAAGTCTGGAAAGGGGTCTGGCTTCTCAGCCGCCCTGTATTGTGAGCTCCCATTGACTTCAGAAATTTCTGCTGGTGAACAGGACTTTTATCATTTACTCTAGGTCCTCCACTGCACATTTCTTTCTCTGCTCCTGCAGAGTGACTGTGTAGAGTGTGACAGTATGGAAGTGCCAACTGTTGCTCAGAGTGACTCATTGAGCCAGTGTTGCATTGTGAGGGTGGAAACAAATGCAGCTAGCTGCTCAGAGCACTGGGACGAGACTGGATTCGGACTGAAAAGGACATTGGCAAGGTTGAATAGCCCAAGAGTTTACTTACTTGTGGATTCTTTTATTGGCTCTCTGTAAAACCTTATCATTCTTGACTTTTTTTTTTTTTTTTATTGCTGTTCCAAACATCTTTTCAAAAAATCAATACCATCCACTCAACATTTGTGAGCCAACACTAATAGCTCAGTATTCACAGTCCAGTTCTCATGCTGGACCCCTAAATAAAAGCGAAGAACAACAGGAGCAGCTGTCAGCAGTCTGATCAGTAAGTGCAGACCCTGAGCAACTACCCCTTTAGAAAGCAACAAAGTGTTCCCATCAACACAAATGGGTATGCACAGTACTCCCCTTGACACCTTCAGGAGTCAACAGTAGAGGACAATAAAGGGCAACAAGACGAAATTTCAGTTTAAAATTTCAGTTATTTATTATCTGAGGGAGGTTATAGTACGGGTAGAACTTGTAAACTGGAAGCAGATCATCCTGATACTCCTGTCATCCATTTGGTATTAATGTAAATCTACAGATTTCAATGCCAGTTTCCAATGCTCGGAGTACATAATACTATATGCTTTTCGAAGGAGTAAATGAAAATTACGCCTATGTAAAGTCCCTTCAAACTGATGAAAATCGATACATGGCATCTTCTTTCGTAGGTTGGTCATAAGTCTTACTCAGCTGAGTTGTCATTAAAGTATACATTCAGCACACATGACAAACTTCATTTACATCAACGACAAACAATCTGCACACCAAAATCAAGAACATCATCACAACACCAACAGGAGGACAATATGTACACACAACAGAACTCCACCCCTCGTCCCTTCACCATTTTACCACAGCAAAGGGCTCCTTACAATTATTCCAGTCCTTGGCAATTTCCAGTCCGTGTTTTCATAGAATCATAGAATGGCTTGGGTTGGAAGGGACCTCAGAGATCATCCAGTTCCAACCCCCCTGCCGTGGACAGGGCTGCCAGCCACTAGCTCACTAGATCAAACTGCCCAGGAACCCATCCAGCCTGGCCTTGAACACAGCCAGGGATGGGGCATCCACAGCTTCTCTGGGCAGCCTTTGCCAGCGCCTCACCACTCTCTCAGTGAAGAATTTCTTCCTGATGTCCAACCTAAACCTCCCCTCTTTCAGTTTAAGTCCATTCCCCATGTTTTGCCCATTACCTCTTTCAATTATTGTCAGTATCTCAGATTCCTGAGAACCCACATTTGGCAACGTTTGTTTGGTCTACAGCTTTTTAAAATGTGTGTGTTACTTGATAAGGAGGGAGAAATTGTCCTAGCCTTGCAGTGAAGGGTAGTAGAACAAGCATTAAATCACAGTTCGGAGTCACTGCTGGAAGAAGAAGTCATAAGTAGAGTAAAATATAACCTTCCTAAGGACTCAAACATAAAGAGGTATGTGATCATCGACCCGTAATGAAGACACTTGGCATAGCATTCAAGGTTGAAGAAAATATTTAATTCCCTTATAATTCTGATGACACTTTTGAGGCATGTACTTGTTAGAGCATTGATTGTCTTCAGAACCAGCTAATCAATACAAGATGTTTCTTCCTCATGCAGGGTAGAATTAGAAGCTAAAATGAAGCAGATTTGAGTGCAGAAGTAAATCCCTGTTGTGTCTGCATCCAGCTGACCTATGTGTTTTGTAACCACAACCAGCAGCATCAGGGTTCCCAGTCACATTTTAGTAATGTTGTATTGTTATTATCAGCTTTTAAGAAAATAATATATGGTTTTTCTGCTTGTGAGAGGTACTTAGACCCTGAAGTACCTGATTAATCTACAGAAAAGGCACAGCACAAACTTTACTGGTAGCACTAAAGCTTGTGTCATAGTTCAGAGTGACTCACTGCACCAGCAGACCATTGAAAGGAGGGGAAATAATGCTACTGGCAGCTCAAAGCAGAAGGAGAAGATTGAATTCAGATTGAAGAGGAATCTGTAAAATTATTTACTGCTAGATTTACTGCAGTGAAGACAAAAGGATTTGCTTACTTCTTTTTTAATGATTGGTGACTACGGCTGCCTCCCTGTGTGATTCCTACCCTGTCCCATTTCAAACAAAACTGACTTCTGAGAAGAGCTTGAGCAACAGCCTCTGGAAGTCAAACTCTGTTTTGGTGCCTGTACTTCACGTCTTGACCTCCCTCCTCATGTTGCTAGAAAAATTGCTAATTAAGTCCTTTCTCTTGTGTCTCTTTGGCCTATGGACGATATTAAGCTTGATGAAGATGGTAGAAAAGCTCCCAAGCTGAAGAGTTGCAGCTGGTCAGCTCTTTGAAAGTTGTGCCACATTCAGTCACCTGAAATAGCAGTCTGAAGAACAGTGGTGGTAGGCCTCATTATTCTTCATCTGATTCTGATTCTAATGAGAATACATGGGAGATAAACTTCAGTCAATTATTATGGTTTTAGGAATTGATAAAGAGAACAGACTACTAGGAGCTGAATTTAAAGTAAGATGTTATTTGGCCTGACAAAGGACTCCAGGTATGCCCTAGGAGTTGAAGTAAGACTTGTTTGGCCTGATAAAGAACACCGGTAATGCCCTGTTATCTATGCAAGTCTCTGCAAAGACTACTATCAGAGCCAGTCTTGATCAGCTAGTTAAAGGGTCAACTCAGCTCTTTGTGTTTGGAAAGTACACATTGAAGACTTAATTTCAAAGAGACCCCAGGACCACCGGGCACCAGGGCACCTGGCCAAGAAAACATGTGATAATGATTTACCTGATTGTAATAACTCAGCCTACAGTTATGAATATGTATGATTTTGTGTAATAAATAAGTGCCTGTCGTGTGATCTGGTGTGCAAGCTTGGAGGAGCGATCCCCCTTGCACCCAGCGCTGTAATAAACATACCTGCTTTATAACTTTCTGAGTTATAGGGTTTGTTTCCGCGCATCAGAATAAAGGAATTAAATCATTCCAATTTACCATGAAGCTCTCCGGGGATTGGCTTTGTGTTTTTGTGTTTTTGTTTTTGTGTTTTTGTTTTCGTTTTTGTTTTTTATGGGTTCCATTTTTTCCACCCAAAAAATTTTATTCATGGTCAGCAGAAAGAACTAAGTTGGTTATATAAAGTCTAGAGATTAAGTATCTAATTACCTGATTGCAGCAGGAAATCAACTAGCTAATAATGTAAATAGTCAACTTTCTTATCATTAATTCCATCCAGACTGCCTGATTTATGTAAGTTTTTCGACCCTGAGATATTATCACTCAAGGTGAAGAAAGATTTTCCTATCTATCTGGAGTAATGGGAAACTAAAAATCATGAACTTAAAGATAGATAGATTGGAACTAATCTTTGTAGGTGCAAAATCTATGCAAGGAAGCAAAATTTGAAGCAGAGGATGCACAGAAGTCAGTAAAGAGGCCTAGCATAATAGCGTGGACATAACAGTTCAGGCCGATTTTTGAGAAACACTGGGGTGGTATTTGTAAATCAGCCAAAAGTAATTTAGGGACTAAATGAAACTGGTTTTACTCTTCTGTCAAACAGCTGCCTGTGAGGAAAAATGCTGAAAGGACTGTTGAGAGGCACAGAGAGAATCTTCATGTGTGTGAACCTGGTGACCTCAGAACCGGGCTGGAATCCCAGCTCTAGTCTCTGGTTACTAGAACAGTCCAAAAAGAAAAGCATTCACAATCTGGATGAAAAGTGAGGCTGCTATCATTAACTTACACACACAGCTGAAAAACTAAAATGAAACACAAATTCAGAAACTTAAATGCTTATAAGACCTTTATTTTAAACAGGTGTTATGAATTAAAAAAAAAACTGTAACACAGTATGAAAAAGTAAAATGATGAAGCCATGCTGTGAGACAGTACACAAAACTCAGTGCAGTCAGAAATTAGGACACTGTAAATATCTAGAGTTTGTGTCAGAGCTACCTGAGTAAAAGTCAAAGCTGGTTTGCTTGAAGTCAATAGAATTATTCCTGTGAGGAAAAAAACATGTGCGACCAGAGTCAAGGCTTCTCATCATGTAGTTCACATAATTTCATAACAAGACAATTCACAATACAAAGCACCTGAATAAAACCAAACAAAACAAGATACTTAATGTCATTGTATAAAAAATACAGGCAATACAATTTCAAAACAAGAAAAGCATCCACCGTGAAGTAATTAGGGAAGGATTTGCACCGAGTATTAGCATAAAAAAGAAAATGTGAAGGTTTGAGAGAATACTGTGAATAGAAGTGTCTCCACTTTTCTAAAGCCTCTTCAGACCCAAAAAGCTTAACAATAGACTGAGTAAACAAATGCTGCACCTGTCTACAGTCAAAATTTGTTTGCTTTGAGATGCATGCCTGTGTGCATGCAGCATTGTTATTTTATTCCTGTTTACAAAGCTTCACTTGCAGGTACCTACCCTTTCAGTGCTGTTTGTTTTAATGAGTTCAAAACTCTCAAATACAGTCTCTTGATTTACAGAAAATGTCAACAATGGGGAAAAGAAAGATTAAAGTATATTCAAGCCTAAAGAAAAGGAAAAAAATATTAATAACAATTGGTGAGATGTGAAATGTGTTTTGATGGCTGCATAATATTTCACAACAGAATACTTCCTCATCCCCCTGCCTGCCTGTCTCCCAGCCCATGCACTCTTCAGCCTGATGAGTTCAGCTAGGATCTAAGGCTCGTCTTGAAAAATCATACACGTATTGATAAAATATACTCAACCCTTTTGGATGTAGTGGGACAAATCACTTACTCTTATGTAAGCAGCTTGTTAAAGTGAATTTGGAATTTGAAAATGTCAGTGAAGTCACTGAAATTACATGTGCAAAACGACCAAAGTCTGGCCTGTCTCTGCAGTGGCACATACACAGTGCAAAAAACAGGTCAGGATTACTTGTGGGTGCAATTCACTCCTGTGCAAAGGCAACACGTACCACTTAAATTGGGTGAAAAACCCTGTGAGCTGAGTCAGGACTGTTGAATTGGACCCTAGACTACTGAAGTAAAGGCAAGGTTAAAAACTCAGGCAATACAATGGCCCCAAATAGGTATACAAATGGAAAACAAAACAAAACAAAACAAAGAAACAAACAAAAAACCTGTGGAGCTATATGTATAATGAAACATAGTGTACCAAAAATACCAAGTGTGTCTGCATTTACTGCTAAAGGATGTTCTTTGTCATATACCTGATATTTGTACGCCATAGGAAACAGCTGTACTTGTTGTCTGCATTTATTGGTAAAGAATGATACTTATGTAAACCTGGCATTTATGTTCTATGGGAAATACTTGTTTTATTCAGAGAACTGAGAGAAATAATCTTGAAATGAACACTCAGTAAGTGCAGATGTACATGGTAAACCGTACAAAAGACTACAGTTCTTATGACTGCTTAAAAGAGAATGTTTTAAGCAAAAGGCATTATTTCTAGCCTAAAATTTTGACCTTATGTTAAACTATATTTAAAGATACCCTATTAAAACTAAATCTGAAATTACAATATACTTTAAAAATTGGCTTTGAAATAATAAAATCAAAAGAAAGGCATTATCAGAATATCATTAATGTTTATATGTTACCAACACTTAACTCTTATTTATTTCAGTCTATAAGTAGTAAATACCAGACCCTTAAAGATTTATTAAATAACAAGAGCAAGATACTACTACAGAAACCTCAGACCATTAGTCCTTTAAGTTTCTTCTTGCCTTACACTCACAAACCAGCTCCTGCCACATTAAAATAAAAAGTGTGGGTTTTTAGATCTGTGCTTTGATTGTTTGTGCATTTAATCTTGTTTTAGAAGTATTTCTTCAGATGCAATCATGCCCTAGCTGCAGATGCTAATCTGAAAGCCTAGGTGATTAGGGGAATCTCAGATAATTTTGAGTATATTTCTTGTCTATTACCATTGAATGAAATCCGTATAATTTTAATGCGTAAGCATGCTTCCATTCAATGGTCAACTCACACACTTGAATTTAAGCTTGCACTTGAACACTGCTAATTGAAAGTCTAGATTTGTTCATTTACACCAGTGATATGTCCAGAAATCATTCTGTTTCCAAATCACATGGTTTATACATGTTGACGTTTGAATCCTTTTATCCAGAGCTGCTAATGAAAACCAACATTATCCACAAGAATTACCAGTGCAATCTCATCTGATCTAAGCAGCATTCAGTCCTATAGTCCTATAGCAATAACACTTCAGAAGGGCAAATACCACCAAAGTAACGGTGCTCCTGATACAGTATAAATTATGAGGAATGCTAACTGAACATTGTTGTAATAATGTAAAATACACTATGCAGTAATTTCAAGGCAGCTCATTGGTTTTTCACTATGCCTTTATGCAAGCTATCTTTGAGGTTAATAAATATCATTCCCATTTTATGTATCTAGAAAACAAGACTGTAAGTGACATATGTGAAAAAGCTCAGTATTGGATACTGTTAGAGCATATCAGAAGTGCCAGTGAACTATTCTAATCGAGAAGACCAGAGCACTGACTTGCACCTGATCAAGTGAATACCCATCTCCTAAGAATTGGGTCTGCTGTGACATTTCATCACCTGGTGAAATTGTGCACTTGCTGGTATGAATGACGTTTTACCGGTGATTTCAGTAAGGCCAGGAATTTACCCAGTAAAATTATACTGATATAAATTATTCTATGTACTGAAGTTACTATGAAATCTAAAACTTGTATGAGGCAACAAGCTGCAGAGCAGAGCTTAAAGGTACTTTGTATAGTGAGATAAGCACAAGACACTGTAAATGCTGATTTAGGAGCACAAGTACAGGTTTGTATTTTAGAGTAAATCCAATAAAAAAATCTTTAAAAAATATTGCTACTTTTCTTATATCTTCATGTAGTAAATTAGCATGCTGATACCACCACCTGCTCTTAAGCAATACTACAATCTGACTGTTAAATAATAAGATTTTAAAACATTTGAGATCAAGGTTTGCATCTTTAGTCAGTATATTATGTAAAAATACCCAGATTTTGTTTATCTCAGAACAACTACCCAACTGTCTCACTGCCAAATCTTGACTTATAAAAGCCAAAGAGCCATCAATAAAATAATCAAACCCTCTTGGAGAGTAAATAGTAAAAATAGTTTAAAAGAATGCAAGCAGAACAAATAGCCATGCTCACTTTTTCAGCAAGTGTCATAACTCTCCAGAATTATATTCACTCCAGAATACTGCTCTATATAAAGCTTTGTTTACTTTGTCTTTCTCTGTTATAAACAACACTCTTGAGACCAAAATAAACTGAAGACTCTTCTTTGCAATTTGTTTCCACTTCCCTCTCACATAACAACTGGTAAATGCACCACTGCATTGCCTCTGTTGGAAGCTCCCAACAGACACGGTGTTTCATTAAACCCCATTCAGCACCTTTAACAGGAGCATACAAATGATGGGTTCACACTTCTCTGTACCTCTGCAGGCCTGAGAAAGAAGCTGCGTCCTCACAGGAAGACACCATCACAAACCCAACACCAAATGCACTTGACATTTAGAGTTCCACTAAATCATTGCTTTCCAAAGAGACCTCCAGTGGCAAGGAATCACCTAACCTATCGTCTGAATCGATGGTAAAGCCCTGGCTTCTTAAAGTTTTATGAGCATTCATGAACTTCTGGAGGTACTTGGAGGTATACAGCCAGTGATGCTTTAAGACATCCTCCATTTCATAGAATTTGGACTGCCTGGCATTCATTTTTCGGAACCTCCTGAACAGTTTGTTTCCAGACTCATTTCCTTCACTTGCCCAAGCACCGATGGACCCATCTCTTTCAATGATTTCAGGAACATGAGCAAGGGTTTTGTGGAAATAATTGGTAATCTTGCCTTCATACCTGTACTTGAACTTTGTAGACAAGAGCTCAGCAAAACGCTGTGAATTGTAGCTGTACTGGCACAGCAATTCTGGACACTCTTTGGCAGGGCATGAAGATCGCCACACTGGTTTCATTTTTAGATAAAGGTCCATTAGTTCTTTTAGGGCTTCGTGCCTTTCCTCACACTTTATTAATTCACATACTGCCTCTACTGTCTCTTTGGACATGAGCTTTCTAGCAAAATTACCGCTCATCCTCATCATAGGCTTTAATTTCATCTTCTTTCTGAGATGTTTGTCGAGGGTCAACTGCCACCTCTTCCTCTCTTCTTTAGATGCATGAGGATTCTTGTAGACTTCGCCGATCTCCATCTGGAAAATCCTATAGAATTCTGTTGCATTGCCAATGTCACAGTGCAATGCGTCTATGGAGGGAACAGTCTCTATAAAAGGTTTGGCTGAAACACCCTTCACTCTGTCACGGAGCTCATCAATGGATTCATGATACGGGTTGGACCTCCATATTTCATATCTCTCCAGATTTTCAGTGTGGCTCCTGGTGATGGAGTGGAAGACCAAATTCTGGGAGGCCTCCAGGCGGGTTGCGTCGCAGAGGGGACAGATGTAAGTGGAACCTGAGGCCTCCAGCCCTTCCACTTCCCGTACAAGTTTCTCATCATATCCTGTACCCCGAAAGATGAATTTGAACGTTCTCACGATGCCTCCCATTTCAAGCAGCAGTTCGCTGTTCTTCATAGCCTCTCTTTCTGCTATGAGAGGGCTCAGGATCGCCGTGAGAGTTTCATGATCTGATTCATCAGCCAGCATAAGGCACAAGGGCTTGCAACACAGCTCTGAATTGGGCTTTGCTTCTTCAAAGATCCGTATCTTTTCATTCCTGTGGGCTATAGCAATGTTCATGACTGTAAATGAAAAGCGTACAGCCTTCTCTGGGACAACAGGCCCACTTCCATGCTTCTCACTGACATCTCCCATTCCATCACAGCACTCTTTTACTACCACAGTGAAGGGACCATTCAAATAGTCATCCAGGTTTTTTGCCTTCATGCCCTCCAAGATCTCTTCCTCCATGTCCTTTAAGGCAGAAACCAAAGCTGTATCGTACCGAAATCTCTTTGCAATTGTGTCTACTGGGTAGTCATCAACTGAGAGTGGCAATCCTGACAGTCCATCTATAATTCCCACTTCTGTGTTAGTGGATACATTTTTCAAGGGAGGTTTCCACTCGAATGGATGATAACCTGGTAAGAGGGCTTTCTCAGCAGTACGGAGAGCATGGAGTGGCTGGAAAATCTGCCTCCCGGTGACCGCTTTTACAGTTCTGTACATTTTGTGATATTGGCTACAGCTGAGAAATGTGTTGATTCGGATCGCCAGGCAAACAGCAGGATGAAGTCCAGATCCTCTACCTTGCATTATAGCCTCCAGTTCATCTGCTTGCTTGTGTTCATTTTTTGCTCTTAAAGCTAGCAGGAACAAAGTCATGCATACAGCTTTTATATCACCACCCTCTTCTTTCTCAGCAAAAGCCTTCACTTGACGTTTCAGTTCTCGCAGACGATGTTTCTGAGCTCTCCTGGTCAAAGAGAGAAGATGCTGCCTCGGTCGGCCGCCTTTATTTATGGGGCTATAGAGCTCTCTCTCTTTCATCTCCTTGTGGTTAGAGAGGTGTTGGCCATATTTTGCATGCAAGATCTCTTCATCACATTCCTTGACAGGGCATCTTATACTCAAGCTATCAAGGATGTTCAGGAAGGATTTTACTGGCGTTACCAGATCAGTAGGGAAGCAAGGATACCAGCAGGAGGGGCAGTAGCTGCCCATGACTTTGATGCATTTAAGGATGCAAGTTCTGCAAAACAGGTGTCTACATGTTGTTTCCACTGGATCTGCCAAAATATGCTCACAGATCTGGCAAGAGATGGATTTAATGAAATCTACTGGATAATCAACTGCAAGCAGCTTAGTGCTGAGATGTTTATTCTTGCAGTTGGTAATCTCTTTCATTACATTTTTGTTATTTATCTGTGGTTGGTTCTTTATGGCTCTGTTAACTCGAGCACGTTCTGCAGTCATCTTCACACGTTTGCCATGTTGTGCACTGGGTGGCTGGCTTTTTCTCTTGAGTCCTCGACTGGGAGTGTGGCACACATCACAGCTTGCGGAATGGGGTTGCCAATCCATCGTGCCGTTCCTAGGAAAATATACTTCACACAGAGTATTACTGAATTTCCTGTGGATAATACTCCAGCAGTTGTGACAAAACCGAGTAGGATGGATAGTGTCAACATCTCCTCTGACATCAATCTTAAAAACCTTAGCAATAAGATCTGGCCAAGAGGTTGCTTTTTTCTCTTTCTTTCTCAGAAGCCACAGAGTTTCATCATCCACTGGTCCATGTACTGGATGAGTTCTCTTGTAGCAATCAGTTTTAAATGAAACTCCGCAGATGCGGCAAAGTTGCTTCAGGTTGTTCTGATGGGTTGCGTTGTCTTGTATTTTCATGTCATTGAGGTCTTTCTCAAGTGCCTGCCTATTGTCTGTTAAGTCCACCTGTGTCAGAATTAACTCTTCTNTGCTATCGACATCTCCGGATGGTGGTGTGGTGGAAACCAGATCACCTGAGAAAAAAGCTGTAAGTTAGCTTATGTTCTAAAATAAGAAATAGTGCCAGTGTATAAGCACGTTTGTTAATGCAACAACTCTGATCACTTTTTTTTGAAAGTTGCCTTGTCAAAGATGCCTATGAACTGAGAAATCCTGACATGGCTGTTCACCCAGTACCTCAAATAAGTACTTGATTGTGTTTTGACTTTGATCATGAGACGTCCACAGTCTGTTACAGCACCAGTGCACACTGCATACAGCCATTAGTCATCAGGTTCTAATATCCCAGTCTGCCCCTTTCTTCTTATAACTGACTGAGCTTACAATAAGTAAGTAAAGCCACTATAGACAGCAGAATTACACTCTGAATGTGTGGCAAGGTTTTCATATGAAACTGATCAAGTTTGGTGGCTTCAAGACATAATATTGTCTGTCTCATGCTGTATTATTTAAATCACCGAGACTTCTGCTCTCATACTACTTCTTAGTCCTTGATTCTGAGCTGAAGTGTCTAATGCATGCCTTTCTATACAGGCAGAGCAGCACATGCCACTCGATCCCTACATAGACTTTATTCAGACCTCAATTTTGTAAGGTACTTTAGTATATGGATGCTGAATGTGAGTGGCTTCATTAAAGCTGGAGGAGTATATCCTCTGTTGATGTAAAGCACTATAGTTCCCTGGACTCTAAAGGAGATATGGCAATTTATACTCACTGCATATTTGCTCTGAAGAAAATATTTATACATTTCAAGTTTGTCATCTGTTTAAGCACCCTGCTGAGAATTCTGTTTGTAAGGATTACTGGTACTGTAAAGCTGAAAATGTCTGTTCAAATTTGACCCCAATTGTAGCTGTCATAGAGACTCAACCAAAAGTAATATCAATGTGGTTGCCATGGGAATATGGTATTGTATAAAAATAAATAGAAGACTTTCACCTCGAACACTGAAACTTTGTGTGACTGCATCAAACTAAGAAAACAAAATCATGTAGAAACAAATACAAAAGTGACTAACCTGTTTTTCAGTAACTGACAATGAGAAGTGCAGAAAGTGAACAAAAAGCATTAAGAAGATTAAATTATGTTTCCTAATTCATTTTGCTTTGCTGATCTGATAGGCGTGAATTAAAAAAAAACTAGAAAAACGATACATCAAGACTATGTATGTTGAGCTAGAAATTACATGAGTATGGCTTTGGTTTCTCTCATTGATTATATCCCCACCTAGCAATTCACTTAACTTGCTGGAATTCTCAGTTCTGTATCTATGGTGAAAGCGTCCTCCATAAGAAACACATCCAAGCCATGGTTCTGGTGATGCTCAGGGTGTTTCTGAGATCATTTCGTTTATAACCCTGTCGTAAAGTAGCATTTCAGTACAAACTTCAGAGAACACTAGGAAAGGATTGCATGCTTTGATAAAGATCCAGACCCAGACAAACCAGTCTACTCAGCTTTCCTTAAGAGCAGTGTTTAACTTCAAAATTGTTCATTAGGCCTTGGCAACCACAGCTAATGTTTGTTTTCTTCCCACTTTCTCTTCATTCCATCCTACTGAGAACAAGCTGCCCATACTGCTGTCCCCATCTGCCTGCATTGCTCCGTCCAGCTGCCCATGCTGCTGAACATCACTGCACTGTGGTCCCCTGCTGTCCATCACCGATGCAGCCTGGCAGTGTGCTTGCTTGTGCTCTGCTGCCCCTAGATCTGTGATCTGCAGCTGTGCCCAGATGTATTCAGAGCATTGATTGCTACTGTCCACTTTCTTGGCTGCATCCTGTGGCAGATGTGGTAAAACCTGTCCACTGAGCAATAACCTGTTTGCCCCTGAACAGTCTTGCATTCCTACAGATACATGCTCTATTACGTGCAGAGCTGGCTGCCCTATGCTGTCCACAGATCCTTTTATATGAAAGGAAATTTGTGTAATGTCGCCATCTCCAGCAGCAACTTCAGAATATCTGAACCCATATACAATGCAATGCCTCCTCAGGGTGGCATCTCATTCATCGTAAAGAATTCTCTCCTCAGCTAGCCCTTTGACTACGTGCCGCCCAGGTGCCGTACTGATCTCCAGACCTGTGGCCGTTGCTATTAATCGCCAACTCAGATGAATCAGACAGGGTTTACATTTCTAAAGAAAAAGCTCAAACAATCTTATTTCTTTCTCCTTCACTGAGCATCCCCTGGAAGAAATGAATGAGGAAGAAGCCCTCTTAGGTCACCTGACCTTGGTCTCCTGCAGATGATAATAGTAGCCAACAGGCTACTCATCAAACACTTTGAATTGCCTGGCTCCGAGGCAGTGGAGTTTTAAGCGGCTCTCCTGGGAGAGCTAGAAATATTCCCAGTGCTAGGAACATTTCCTGCTAGACTTGCCTTTGGTCTGTTATTGTAGTTTGGGGTCACAGTGAACAATCTTTCTCCTCACTGTTTATCCCACTCAGATTCTTACAGAGTGAACCCCAGCCATGAACCCCAGCCACGGTTATTTAATCAAGTCTGACAGCTGTGTTCAGTATCACCTCTTTTTACCTTGAAAAGGGAAAAGAAATCCCTTTTTTTCCCAGCTCACAATTTCGTACACCTCTGAAGAAAAGCAAGATTGTAATACTTTCAGTCATGTCAAGAAAGACCTTGCTTTATGAACAGTCTCACTGCACATACAGAATAAAATTGACTTGAACATTAAAACAGGAAAATGAATCAACATTCGGATGTCCTACAAGCATCTGGGTTGCTATCATTAGTATGGCCAGCCTACCTTTAGTTCCCTGTCAGTGTGCAGTGCTGCTGCTATGTCTGCTCAGTTTGCTCCAAATGTCAAGCTTGCTTGCTCTCTCTGTGTGCTCTTGCTCTTTCTTTGTCCCCACTGCTTTTTAAAGACACTGCAGTGCTGTTTATCTCACTTAGCCCTGTCCCTCTGAGCTCTCAGTACCACTGTGGTTCTAACCACAGGTTACTTCAACTAAACACAATACAGAACTCTCAAATCCAGGTGGCACCTGGCAATTTATGAGGCTTAACCACAAAATTCATAACAACAAGGTCTTCATGTGTGAGAGTCCTGGGCTTTGAAATAAGTATACAGTCTCTCTCTGAGGAGCACCTGCACTGTTAACACAAAATTTGAATTTGGCTTTCTAGCCTCAGAGCTAGCTTCTCCACTGTCAGCTATCAGAGAGGAGAACCTGGTGTCTGGTCACACTACAGTCACACCAAAGCTGTTTTACTGAAGACCAGGGGCCTGCATCCTGCGTCAACAGCGGCCAGGCCTCTGGGGTTTGGGTGAACAGACAAAGGGGACCGCACAATGTCTTTTCATCTGATACTAGTATCTCACTTTCAGGGGTATTATCTCTCTGGTGACATCCTGAAGGCTCTGGACAGGAGAACAAATCAACACTATAAAAATGAGTTATGTATTCTGAGTAACTGGTAGATACTACGCCAGGTATAGGCCTCAAGCATCTGCAGACAGTGGGCACTAGAGTTGAACACCCATGCTCAGTTTTGACAGAGCTGTTGTCTCAGAAAGCTGTTGTCTCAGAGAAGACTCCAAGTGAAAAGAAAACAAATCCTGTCACACAACAGCACCTTGAAAGATTTTGATCTCCACACAAAATGTTGTGCAACAAATTCTAAGGATCCACCAAATCCTTCCGAAAGTGAACATACACTCGCCTTCCAAAAGTGGGAGTTTGTGATAGCAACACTTGCTATTGGTAAAAATTGTGAGAGGATTCCCTCCCTGTTACCAGCTTTGATCAATTGCTTCCTGTTCTTGTAAGATGACGAGTCACAGAGAAGTGAAGCTTGACCTGAGTCAGTCACTCCTTTTGTACTGTGTGTCACAGGAGAGGCCAACACTTCATCAGTAACGAAGCGCAATGATTCATGCCAAAACGAGTGATGTAAGGACAAAGAAAACAAAGTTTGGGACCAAACCCTGATAACCTTGCTCAGATTATGACACACAAAATCCTAAAGTGGCAGCAGAAACAATTGCATGTGAGTGTTGGGACAAGGTGGAACAGAAGTGACAGTGGTTGTCCCCAGGCCAAGGCAGGTTAGGACAAGGATGTCTTGACTTTGGTGTTTGCTGACCAGTGAGAAGATGGCATTGCCTGGTCCTGAGCCCAGCACTTCTGCTCTCTCTGTCTTGCCAGAACTTCCTAACAACCTGCCTGCTCTCACTGTCCACTCACTAGCATTTGGAGAGACCTTTTCAAGAAGATATTAGGTCAGGCTGCAATGCCAGATATCAATCAAAATAACTCTCTGCAGCCTCATGCTGGTTTCCTCCCTTATCTCAAAACAGCAGATGCAGCTCAATGGCAATATGCATTGAGGGATCTGCTCTTTGTGAAGTAGTTTAGCACATCTGTCCCTCTGCGGTGTTTATTCAAAACTTCACCTAGGCAGCTTCCTGCCAGCACCATTCCCTGCAAGCCTGAGGTGCAGTGCAAACAGCACTGCTTTGGAGCAACCTGATCAACAACGCAGCCAGGTGAGCACACGTAAGCACAGTCACGCACTTTACTTCCAGTGTACCCAGGAAATCACCCTGAAAAAAATATTCTCTTGGGTGGATACTACAGCAAATAAGTCTTTAATTTGTCTCAGAATAAAACAGCTTTGAGGGTGTTTTATGTCTGTGTGAACGTAATTGCTCAGCAGTTTGAGCTGCAGTCAGTGCTGGAAAATATTTTCCCTGTGCAGCTGGCACCACCGCGTGGAGAAAAGCATTTATACATTGTTTTATGCTGCTGCAGTATGGGCATTGTAGGTGACTATGGACCTAAGCCTGCCATAAACCATAAAGATTTTGGAAGTGCACTGAGTAAAGACGTTTCATTTTCATTTGAGATAAAAACTCCAAGTGTGTTCCTTGTGTTCCTTCCCAGAAAAAATAAACTGAACATCAGTGCCCTGACTACCTGACAGATAACTAAAGATTGTGCGGTTCTGCCATAGAAAACTACATCTAAGGATACCTGTTTTA
>VXAV01003568.1:6378-32870 GCA_013399715.1 Alectura lathami
TTCTATTTTAATTAAATAATTACGATTCTTTAATTCATAGTATTCTGATTATTTCTGCTTTAAGAAAATATTTTCATTTAAACATCTCCCTACCCTTAACAGCTGGAATACATGTACATTGCATGTGGAGAGTATAACAGTATAACAGATGTGCTTCTACAACACGTTTCCCTTTTGAACAAGAAGAAACTAGACTATTTTTTTTGGTAGATTTTTTCTGAAAGGCTTTTGGTATCTTAATTTCTCAATGAGGATGCTGCTTAAATAATGACTGGCTAAGATCTGAAGTGCTGATCGTACAATGGTGAGATGACATGCATTATCCACCTTTGAAGCAGGCAGGTATTATAGGTTCTAATGATTTTATCTTAGGTAATTGAAATTACTGAAGCAAAAGTAAAATGTTTTTTAAATTCCCAATTTTACATTAGGCATGAATTTCATAATTTTCAAGAAAACAAAAGGTAGAACTATGAAAGTAAAAAATTACTTTCAAGTTACATGAAGCATAAAGAAGTGATAGACAGGGAAAAATACCTTCAAAAGGTGCTCATTATTCCATTCTTTCTCATTTCACCTAATATCTTCCAGTTTTTCTAAGAAGCAAAAACAAATTTCTGCAGACTAAATCCTCTTTTACTCCAGAAGTACTACCTCACAGTCAAAGTAAGTATAGTCTTTGCACTGATATCATGGCTACCATGGAAAAATACTGCGTCCTTCGCTTCATGTCAGCAGCAGAAACCTGGTACCAGATGAGAGACAGGTCCCCTCATCTCAGTTCCAGTGTCTGATCTAACTCAGCTCAGGGAAGAATTGAGAAGCTTTTATCACAGAAGCTTAGTTCAAATAGGTTGAAAAATGTATAAAAGTTTCCTGGTAACATTAGGAGATATACTAGAAGTAACATGGGCCTTTCCATTACCACACTATCTGACATGGTAAAGCATTTTCTTGCTTCCTAGAAAGTCTCACTTAAGCCTGAGCTACCTGCTGTTTTTCAGTATGATAAGCATAGTTAGAAAAGATAATAAAAAGGTACAATTTTTTTTTTGCTCAAATTTTCAAGATCATCTCCGATCATCATTACAGTCCTCTGTAACAATAATTGGCAGTTCTGGACACTGCTGAAGTTTAGAATTCAAGCTCACTGATGATCTTGAAGTGTATAAGGTGTTTCAAAGCTTTCAGACAGGAAGATAACTTTCTCACAAAAATTTACATGAATCTTTGACATAATTGAAAAGTTTCATTTGAAGTTTAACATTATTAACAATTGAAAATGTCAGACACATTTATTAAATACATATAAACAATGGTAACTTATCCACTGCACAATATTTTGATGGGAAGCTCTTTTCCTCAAGTTAAATATTAAATATAAATACTACATATAACCAAAAAAAAAAAAACAATACAGAATATTAACAAAAGTAATTTTGAAAAGCATTTTATAAGATGAAAAGGTGTAATGCAATCATGGCACACCATAGCAGGTAAATTCAGATGCTTTTAAAATTATATATTTTGCATGTAATATAGTCAGTCTAAAGTCTGTATTATAACTTAACTTTATCCATATAGTATGTGGATGCATTTCTAGATCAAAATCATCTAGATCAAATTTTTAATTACATACAATATTTCATGTGGCTCACTTTGCCTGTCTTTTAAAGAGACTGATATTTTGATCATATTAAATTAGAATGAGTTGATTTGCATTTGAAGAATATTTATCTGATGAAGCGTATTATCATATTTTTTTTCTAAGTGTTTTGATGCTTTTGTTAATTATATTTTCATAGAACAAAAGTTACTTTTTACTGATTTTATTTGGTATTTAGTCTCACCCTGTATTTTGGCTTTAAATAAGTCTGCTTTCAAAAACATTTATTTTGATTAAACCCTATTGCTTTTTCACTCCAGAAATATAATTTATTTTTCACTTGAAAGTATTTTATACTGCATGATGTACTACTTATACACTGTTTTGTATTAAGTAATTAACTAAATTTCCCCGCCCCTTTATTTTTTTCCCAGATAGATCCCATTTTTTTTCTAGACTCCTGTGCATTCAAAATGCTTTAACTCAGGATTAGCACTCTGAAATCACTGATAAACCTTCATATTTATAATGAAGTATATTATAAAGGAGTTGTAGGAAACTAAAATGTTTTACTTTAAAACAGGTCAGCAGAATGAATTACTCATACTGTAATTGGCCAGGATGCTGAATTTAATATTGGTATTGGTATGAAATTGTTAAGAAATTTTTAAAGGTTGCCTTGGAATTAGTTTTCTGGTTCTTCCTTCATGCTACATTGTCATTACTAAATTATAATTCAATGATATCTCTAAGGAAAAAAAGGCTACTAAGGAGAATTATTTCAAAAAAACTTATAGCAACAATTTGGGAGACAATGGAGATTTTACATATGCATTGAGCCATGTAAAGCATTGATGTTAACTCTCACATTGGACAACTTCATTTACTGCAGCTGGCTATCCATCCTGCTGCCACAGACATTAAGTTTTCCAAAGTAAATAGCAACAGATTTTGAGGAAGCAATATATTATATTTTCCTGATGTGTGGTCTACTACTCCTGCATGCAAATACTTACCTTTTCTAAGCATGTTTAATAGGACATATAATCATAAAATAGAATCATAGCAGAGGAGGCATGTCCTCGCTGTAGGAGCAAGCCAACTGAATTTCTCAGTGTGTTGCTATAATCTGTCTGCCTTTCTTTCCATCTTTTTCTTTGATGTTAAATACTGCTAGTCCTTGTATTTAATTAGCAGTTTTTTCTACTAGGGCAGTCAGGTTCCAAGTTTCCCTAAATGCAGAAGTGAAAAAAGTAACAATGGTCCCTTTCCTGCAAGAAACAGAGGAAGGATAAGAATATTTGTCAGTTTTCTTTGATGTTTTCATGATGGTAAGGGAAATGGTGTCCTAAGATAGAGTTCTTTTTTCTGTATTTTTCTCCTTCATTTTCCTCAATGTCAGAGACGACAAATATCAGTGATCATGCAAATATTTCTATATTTCAAGACACTGACTGTAATATACTGCATAATATTCTTGTTATTCATGATGTTAAGCAGTAATGCGAAGATCTCATCAATGTCGCAGTAAGTTTGAAGTAATACAAATCTATCTGTCTACTTTATATGTTAAAAGGAAGCAGTAACTTATTATAATGTTCATTTATTTCTCTCCAGTTTCTTTCTAATTTGTCCTCATCCCCTTCATCTACCTTCTTCTGCTCAAGGCCACGTTGGATGGGGCTTGGAGTAACCTGATCTAGTGGAAGGTGTCCCTACCCATGGTAGGGGTAATGGAACAGGGGAATGGTCCTTTCCAACCCACACCATTCCGTGATTGTGTTATTACCTTGTTTCTTTTTACAGGTTTGCCAGAACAGTCGTCTCTTGAATGACATGAGAAAACGGAGTCTTAGGTCAGAAGTGGCATGTCATGAAAATCCTAAAACTTTTTTTTTTTTTTTTTTTTTAAATCTCAGATCAGCATAGTTAGATATATTTTAAGATGCCATCTGTTAGCTTTATACACAACAGCACAAATTTTGTAATGGAAGGGATTTTTTATTAGACAATTATGGTTATCTCAGGGCATTATTCATTCCCTAGTAGTGGTGATTTGCATGAAATGAAGATTATTTAGCAACATTCAATTGATTTGTGACAGTACACCATTTCTCCATTTTGTTTAATGGATATCATACAAATCTTAACAGACAAGCAAAGCTTTCTAATGACATAGAAACACATTAAACTATGAATCAGAAAGCACTCACAAAACTGTCAATCTACCATTTGTTTAAAAAATTTTAGTTTATTTATTTATTTATTTATTTTAATAAAGGACTCATTTTCTTGGCTGGACATGTACCTACTCCCACTGGAAAGAAGCACCTTTTATAACTGTGAAAAAACTGTTGCTCAATCATGAAATTAATTCTTAAAAGCTCTTTCATCTAAAGATAAACAATTTTTTATCTCCTGCTCCTGACTGCGTACTTATGAATGGCTAATTTTCCAATGTTACCAAACTGGTAGTGAAAATAATCCCTTCCAAAAAACATTGTAAAATTGTTTTTCTGTGTTTTTTTTTTTTTTTACATTAATTTGAAAATGTTAACTATTCATGTTTGGAATGGCTTTGGGGATAAATCCAGTGGAGATCTGAGAGTCAAACAGAAGCCAAATGCTGTGTAGCCTTATCCAAATTTTAAGCATCCGTCTCTCATGATAGAATCTAAAAACACACACTTTATACCTTAACTACACTTATTACGTAATGGAAAACTAAGTGCCAAGGTAAGACTGTTCATAGGTTTGGATGTTGAACACGAAAATATACAGAACTAGCTTGCTGATAAAAAACAGGTTTAAGGTATGCTTTTCATTCCTATGTCACCTTGGAGGTTGAGACTACACAAATAACTAGTAAAGAAACAGGTCACTTATGGTGATCTATCCCTGAGAGACAATGTCAAGATAGGGCTAAAATCCTTATGTCCTAAAGCACAATTACTTCATCCATACTGCTTAGGCCTATGCAGTCTCCCACATAATGGCTGGGAATTATGCCAAGCTGCTAATTGATACAAGCAGAAAATGTGCTAGGGAATGAATATGCTGACAAATGATACAGATGATGATCTGCTAGTATTTGCACCCATACTACAGACACATTCATCTTAGGAGTATATACAAGAACTCAAGGGATAAAGTCAGTGCTTTGAAAATGCATTTCCATGTACTCGAAACAGGATCCCTGCTAATTATAATCCCTGAAACCATTCTTATAGAGATCAAAGAGGGATTCTTGTTTTATTTTTCATTTTGGTGCAGTCAAAAGAAGATGTGATGTGGATGAAGAAAAAGCATTCTAGGAGATGGAGACTATGTAAGATATTCTGGGAATCACTTAATAACAGTATAAGCAGAAGGCAACCCGTACTGTAAACACTTGAAATTAAACTCCTAGAAAAATTGATTTTTTTTTTTGGATAAACATTCCTTGTGAAAGGAAGAGATATTCATGTTTATTTTTATTTATATCATTTAGATAGAATAAAAAACCTGAATGCCATTAACGCTGTTGTTTGGCCTGATGAAAGATGTCAGGGTAAGACGGTCTTCCTAGTGTAAATAACTAACAGTGGCCACAAACTGCATTCTTAAAGCATTCGTTTCTTCTACACCTAAAAAAAAGGATCCCACAAAGTCTAGGACACATATATGAGCTACAGATGTCTAAAGTTATCTGTCACGAGTTCCAGATTATATGCCTTGCATAAAGACATGCCTAAACAATTGGAGTTTTATCTGTTTATATAGTGCAGAAGATATGTCTAGCTAGACTATTTACTTTAAGTTTCTACCTTACTTTATAGACAACAAAAACTGGAAAAATGTGAGATTGGGTATTTTCTTCTTCAGCTCAATTAATATAATGTTTTCTGACTCCAGATTTCTTCTTTTTAATGTGATTTATGATATATGACTATTTTTACAACTAAGGAAGCTTCGCTTCCTGATTTCAACTGAGTTATAATGACCTGAGTTACTGAGAAAATAAATCACTTGGTGAACATTAGTAGCCCCAAAGGCTGGGAAACCCATTTCTTTTATTGTAGCCAAAGGTGAATATGCCACAATAATTCCCTTTAATTAAAGAGTATTCCCAAGCCATGATTAATAAAGCGGATAGAAGTGCTGCTCAATAGACAGACAAGGCAAAATAGCTGAAGGAGCTACTCTTCCTCCACAGCAGTAGGTCATATGCATCACTCATTATTGTTTTGCTAGATCAAATACTCTTGCCAATGTGCAAAACAAAACACAATATAGCTCACAAAACACAATGATAAAAAAAAAAAAAATCTGGAGTCAGNTTCCAGGACAGCAGACAAATATAATAAATACAGATATCTAGAGCTGCTATGAACAGTTCTTCTAAATTCTATTGATCATTAGTTGAAATGGGCATCTTTAAAGAAAAAACAATGAGTTTAATGAAAAACATCAGCTTTAGAACAAGGCTGTCTAAATCAAGTCAGGCAGCTCACACCTTACTTCCCTTCACCTGCGGTAAAACAAACATAGAATAATTAGCTTACCTTCAGAGTCCATTTTGTAAACAACTGTGATTAAAGGAGATGAATCTGACACATAAATAATTCTTCATATTATTCCTTAGCATTATTTACCAAAAGCAAAATGTAAGTCTTGTCCGAGTTATTTTCTGTCTTTCATTTACAAAAGTTAAACTTCTTATTCACTCATTAAGTTTTTCTGCAAATAATGCAGGTTTTAAATTGTTGTAAGATGAAATCAAAGTCCTCCAGCTACACAGGCAGCCAAATAGATTAGATATCTTCCATTCACAATGATTCCATCTAAAATAGCTACTACAGGTACTTCAGACTTCTATTTAATCTGCATTAACCTAAAAGCAGCTGTACTATTGTCCTATATAATTAGACATACCATGTCAGTCTTCATCAGATATGCCTGCTGAATGAAGTTTCTCTTATTTCTTTAGCATGTATAGGAATTCATTTTGTCCTCTATAATGCAGTTACTTGGGATTTTTTTAACATGTACATGAATGAGACGTGAGGCAATCACTATGAAAAATAAGAAAGCAACAAAATAATGAAAAATAATAAAATTAAGAATAAGAACATTCAGGAATAAGTACAAAAAAAAACCACAAAAAAACTCCTGTGTTCCCATCATATTTTCTAAAAGTTTGAAGCTGAAGTCAGTAAAATGCAAGCAAAGTGGCCTAGCCTGTTTTTTTATTCCTCTTCTCTGTAAAGAGTTGTATTACATGAAAATAACTGTTTCCACTTTATGTGTACAATAAATATTATTATTGGCATATATTTATCTTATCTTATAAGCTTGGTTTATCTGAAGCAGAAGTTATACACAGTGCAAATGTTAGGATATTTAGGCTGTAATCATATCTTCATTTTACTCATGCGATTTATTAAATTAACTGGGAGAAGTACAAATGAACCAAGGGCAAGAAGTTATTGTAAATCCTGTGGCCACCTTGAGCACTGCCAAGGTGCCAGTTTCTATCTGAAGATGTTTTCTTGCTCTTGGTGTTCTGCAAAAGGACTGATAATTTGAAATATAAATCAAACTTTTATTTTTATGATACTGGTTGCAAAATATTCTGACACACTTTCCCTCCACAAATAGGGTGTACCATTTTTCATTCTCATGTGTGGTCAGTCATTCCAAATTAGAGGATAAATTTCACCCTTGCCCTGAGCTGCAATTTATAGAAAGATATGCCAGAACGTACAAGCAAAAACTGGATTGTTGTCCAGATAGATCAAATAAATAAATAAATAAATAAAAATCCTGTAATTCAGGAACAGGGCAAACAGAATATGTACAGAATTTCAGTTTATTTACTTTTCATACCATCTTCTTTTGCTTCAGCTCTGTTTGGTGTATATTTCTACTTCTAGTGGCCTTCTATGATGGAGTGACGGCATTGATGGACAAGGACAGGGCGTCTACCTGGACTTGTACAAGGCCTTTGACATGGTCCCACACCATATCCTTATCTCTAAATTGGAGAGATATGGATATGATGGGTGGACTGTTCGTTGGATAAAGAACTGGCTGGATGGTTGCAGTCAAAGGGTTGTTGTCAATGGCTCTATGTCCAGGTGGAGGCCGGACACGAGCGGTGTCCCCCAGGGGTCTGTCTTGAGCCCAGTGCTCTTCAACATCTTTATTGATGACTTAGACTGTGGGATCGAGTGCACCCTCAGCAAGTTTGCTGATGACACCAAGCTGAGTGGTGCAGTTGATTCCCCTGAAGGAAGTGGGCCCACGAGAACCTGATGAGGTTCAACAAGGCCAAGTGCAAGGTGTTGCACTTGGGTGGGGGCAAACCCAGGTATGTGTACAGACTGGGAGAAGAACTCCTTGAGAGCAGCCCTGAGGAGAAGGACTTGGGCATTGTGATGGACGAAAAGCTGGCCATGAGGCGGCAGTGTGCTCTTGCAGCCAGGAAGGCCAATGGCATCCTGGGCTGCATCAAGAGCGGGGTGGCCAGCAGGGAGAGGGAGGTGATCGTCCCCCTCTACTCTGCCCTTGGAAGGCCTCACCTGGAGTACTGTGTCCAGGCCTGGGGCCCCCAGTACAGAGGGGATGTGGAGCTGTTGGAGCGGGTCCAGAGGAGGGCCACCAAAATGATCAGAGGGCTGGAGCACCTCTCCTGTGAGGAAAGGTTGAGGAGTTGGGATTGTTCAGCTTGGAAAAGGGAAGGCTCTGGGGAGACCTCATTGCAGCCTTCCAATACTTGAAAGGAGCTTACAGGCAGGAGGGAGACCGAGTTTCTACATGGGTGGATAATGGTAGGACAAGGGGGAATGGGCTAAAACTGAACTAGGGGAGGTTTAGGTTGGACATCAGGAAGAAATTCTTCCCTGAGAGAGTGGTGAGGTGCTGGAACAGGCTTCCCAGAGAAGTTGTGGCTGCCCCATCCCTGGCTGTGTTCAAGGCCAGGCTGGATGGGTTCCTGGGCAGTTTGATCTAGTGAGTTAGTGGTTGGCAACCCTGAAAATGGCAGGGGGGCTGGAACTAGATGATCTTTGAGGTCCCTTCCAGTCCAAGCCATTCTATGATTCTATGATTCTACTAAATTATCAAATGTTCGTTCCCCAGTTCATTGTACTTACACTGTCCTATTAAAGTGACCAACTAACATGAATAGAATTCCTCACTATTTACCTTTATAAAAAGATGATTCTAGTTATGCATATAAATAAATCACTTATATTCAAAAGGAGGTTGCTGAAGACACAGACTATATTTACATTGCTACTTAGGTACTGCATTCAAAATCTCCATTTGTTGCATCTCACTTACTACCAAAAACTCTCCATGCAATCTAAACCATACTATCCCAGTGGAAATGGCAAGAAGGGGATACCAACTCAAAGCCTGCTTTCACACAAACAGTAGATAAGCAAACACTGTGCTTGTGAACAAATTGGTATGAGGCGTGTTGTCGTTAACTTTATATGTCAGTAGTGATATTATCATTTTTTTACATACCATAAAACTGTGAAGTAAAAAGGTAATGAGAAAAGAATTTGGAAGGTAAGATGAAGAAGCTTTTAAAGACTACTCCTAGCTCATTATCCTCCTTTTTTTACAAGCCCACTTCTGCAGGAGCCTTTCAGCTTGTGCAGATGCTCCCAGACATCACAGCTCTTCTGTCATTAACAGAATCACAGAATCACAGAATCACAGAATGTTAGAGATTGGAAGGGACCTTGAAAGATCATCTAGTCCAAACCCCCTGCTGAAGCAGGAACACCTAGATCAGATTGCACAGGAATGCATTCAAGCGAGTTTTGAACGTCTCCAGAGAAGGAGACTCCACCACCTCTCTGGGCAGCCTGTTCCAGTGCTCTGTCACCCTCACTCACACACATTCATTCATTCACACAAGCACATTATAGAAAATAAAAATACAAGGTTCCTGTCTGCCCTGGAGCCAAAGGCCTGAGACTCTTTGCGCTTGAAAACTGAAAAGGCCTGCACATTTCCTCCTTCACAATTTAAAAAGTGCCTTATCAGTTTTGCTGCTGTTATGCTGTTGTAGGCAGCAGAAACGCTGACAAGAAGCATTTTTAATTCAAAGCTTCTGTTCAACAGTTCACAGCAGAAAAGTGACCTAGAATCCTCTAGATTTTCTATGGTATACAAGCTGGCAGTTAGAGACCCTGGAGAGATAATTTAGAAAAATATCGCTACTTCTGAAATGGAATACTACATTGTCCTGGGTCCTACCTTTTCTGGACAAAATTGGGAGAGTGAGAGAAGTGTCAGAGAATGTGTGGAAGGAGGATAGAAAGGAAAAGTTGCTGTTATTTGAGAATAAAATCTCAGTAATGATAGACAGTATCAAAACTATTACAGAACGATGCACGAATCCTCACAATACCCTTTACGTAGATGAAGGTATAAAAGTTCAAAATGGTGATTTAGTAGGGAAGATAGAGAAGGAACTTTCAGTGTTACACATAGGATACCAGATGCCAACAGCTGTCACCATGTCTGTGAGAGTTTAGGAGACACTGGAAAAATTTAAATACTAAGGAGTGAAAAGTACTGATGTGATCCATGTCAAGCTGATGATGAATTACAATTTCCACAAACATGGAGCTAACTATGGACGGAAACATCAATGGCTAAGGCTGGTTTAGTTTAATATTGCTTCCAACGTGTAAGAAATGTGATAAGACAGTGTCTTTTTTTTCTCTTTAGTGCTTCAATAGAATTATGTGACAATTTTTTTATTTGAAAGAGACATTCAAGAAAAAACATCAGAAACAGTGAGTACTGCCTAAGAGTTCTTCCTCAGCAAGATGCTCAAGCTTTTCTCAGGTAGAGTTCTGGAGGTAAGAATTAGCTGCAAGCCCTTTTACTGCTGTTTGAAAGAACCGGAGAAAGCTTTACTGAAAATCACCGCCAGAGATTCTTCTCAAAAGATCATACCAGCAATACTGTGTGGGAGATAAGACCCAGCCATTAATCAGATCTTTTTCATAGGACTTGAGACTCCTTACAAACTCTCAATTTGCCTTTGTTCCTGCTATGACAAGCCAGGGTTCTTCAAGTTGTTTTTGCTGATGGAAATATACATTAAAACAAATATATAGTAGGAAATTTGTATAACCATACAATAAGTACAAAATAAAGAAATATAAACAATAGATCCTAATAGTATGCAACAGAATTGGGTTATAAATGCAATTATTTCAATTATGTGGTTTTATCTCCATCTCTCACTATGCTTTGCCATGCTGTACCTACTTTCTATTTTTCTTGGTTGACTTGATTCCTAATAGGTCAACAATGTTAAATATTGCTGTTTTTAGGAATTAGTTTTAAGATGGTCAAAAGTTTTGTTTATAATGTAGTAGATTTTGTACTTTCACTAAAAAAAAAAGCTTTCTAAATATAAACAGAGTCTGTTAAGTTTTCAGATTTATCTACATGCTTAAAATACTAAAATGACTTAATTCTTCATCTGTAATGATATTCTGGTCCTATAAATTAACACTTTTCTGTCATAAACTTTTAACTGCTTATTTTTAAAGTTCTTTGGTCCCTTACAGTAAACTCAGAATAGACTCAAAAATATTGTTGTGAAAAATTATAATTTTAATATCGTATTTGTGGATGAGAAAATGATATTCTCAGTTTTAAGGTGAGTCTGGAAAAAGCTATAAAGAATAATGTTTAACTAGATGTTACAAACTTGCTGAGAAAAAAGTACAATATATAGCTTCTTTGAATTATTACCCGGAAAAAAAGACATTGAAAAGAATGAAATAAATAATTATTTGTCCATGCAACTGTAACAGCTGCATGGACTGAGAGATGTGCACTACAAAGTATCTGGTTAATTAATAGGTTCACATAGTCTTGACTTTCAATATGTGCTTATTTTGAAGTTAGCTAAATTTCCATGTAGGGTGGCAAATTAAATTTAAATCCTATCTTCAAGAAGGTTTTTTCTAACCAATGCAAGGACTTTCCAAACTGCTGACATGTATCTTTTGTGAATTGCAAAGCTATTCAGCTACTACTTCTGGTTCTTCTATGAAGTATATATAAGTATTTTTATATTTCTATACCTTCCTGTAGTATCGAAACTCATTCAGAAGATGTTACACCTCTAAGATTTAGATTCCTCTTTTCTGTTTTAAAATTCTAACATGTCAACCTAGGAGTTCATTTCTTTCTCCAAAAATCCGCAGACATCTTTCATTCCTATTAACTTTTTAACACTTTTTTTAAAATTCACAGTAATCCTGTTTTCTTTGAGTTCCTCAGTTTTTCATGAGGTCTCAGTTCAGTGACAAATGTCTTACCAGCTGAGACATTGGTACAGCTCATCTGATCATACAGCTGATCTTCTCTTAGACAGGAGAAGATTTTAGTTTCCTTTTGACATTTTTCAATCTTTCTGACAAGCTTTTTACTTTCCTTGTTCAGCTTGTGAGTTTATGTTCTTACAAATCAGATCTGTCTAATATTACAGTAGATTTTCCAGTGACAGTACTATGACTTTTAGAGACCAACTCACTTGAAAAATAAGTGACAATAAAAGAAAAAAATCTAATCTTTAAAATTATTGTTACTTTATACTATGTACATTTGTTTTGTTTTGCTTTGTTTCTTTTTTTAAAATGCTTCCAACATTTGCTTAACAAGCAACAGTTAGCAGATGAATAAATTCTGACAACAACCTCTCAATGATTTATTGGAGTAAGTAGCTAAATGCCACAGGGAAAAAAAAAAAAAAATCTTAAACCACTTAACCACATTCATGTTTTTCAGAGCTGTTATTTGACCGGAAAAATTAGCAGACATAGCATAGTTCTCTGCATTTTGTTTACTCAGCTTTAATTAATGTAATTTAATTAATTTAATTGCTAATTATGCTCCAGGAGGGATGAACTTTCAAGCAGATATTCTGTAGTGGCAATATAATTTTGGCATTTAATCTGTGTTTATAAACTTGAAGTAGGAACATATTCTCTCAGTCCTTTGTCTTTTGAGCAACTTTTCCTGGGTTTATTAACTCTTATTATCTTGTACTTTACTTTAAAATGTATTCTGACAGTATATAAATAAATATATTTCATTGATAAATCTTCAGAAAAAAAAGATCCTTTCATGTGACTGCTGAGCCTTAAAAAAGCCTGTGTTGATTTTGGAATGTATTTTAGATGTAACTAGAACTGTGGATGGAAGTAGAAAAATTTTTATATGAAGAGTAAGGAGGTCAGACCAGCTCCCTTTTGCATAACTGCATCGAAAAGCAAAGGGTGATGGTGGTAGGTGACTTTTCTGAAAGGTACGGAAGCACTCATCTGTCATCCTGACCCTCTATCTAGGGATGTCTGCTGCCCGCCAGGGGCCAGTATCAAGGATATAACTGAGAGGTTGCCTGGCCTTGTATGTCCTAGTGATTACTACCCCTTGTTACTGTTTCACCAGGGCAGTGCTGACACAGCACCGAGCAATATGAAGGCTATTAAGAAGGACTACAATGCACTGGGAGCAGCAGTAAAGGACTCAGGAGCACAGGTAATCTTCTCATCAGTCCTCCTGGTTAGGGGGAAGGGGTGCGAAAGCTCTAGTCAAATTGAGAAATCAATGAATGGTTAAGAGAGTGGTGCATGGGCAGGGCTTTGGCTGTCTAAACCAAGGGACTCAATTTGAAAATCTGTTCTGTTGGGGGCTGATGGGGCACATCTCTCAGAGAACGGGAAAAATATGTTTGCCATAAAGCTCTCTAATATATTCAGGAGGGCTTTAAACTAGAGTTGCCAGGAGAGGGGTTCCTCAATCCATCCCACTTCAAGGCTATTGGTGGTAATGGGTGCCCTGGGCCTGGAATAGGTTTGCAGGCTAGGAAGAGAGCATGTGAAGTGCAGGATGGGGAACTCCAGCTGGTAAAGCAGCCTCAGTGGGGTCCCCACTCACATGCCTGTACACCAATGCACAGACTATGGGGAACAAGCAGGATGAGTTACAGGTATGCGCAGGTCTGCAGGGCTACGACATTATTGGCATCATTGAGATATGGAGGGATGGCTTTCACAACTGGAACAAAGGAATAGATGGTTATAAACTCTTTAGGAAGGACAGGCAGGGGAGAATGGGAGGGGGTATTACCCTCTATGTCAATGACCAGCTGGAGTCCGTGGAGTTCCACCTGGGGATGAAAGAGGAGCTGCGTGAGTGCTTATGGGTCAGGGTTAAAGGAAAGGCAGGGAAAGGGGAACACATAGTGGGGGTCTGCTACAGGCCACCTGATCAGGATGACTGAGTGGTTGAGGCCCTCTATAGACAGACAATAACATCTTCACATTCACAAGCCATGGTCCTCATGGGGGACTTCAGCCACCCTGATATCTGTTGGGAGGACAACACAGGAGGGCACCAGCAATCAAGGAGGTTCCTGGATTGCATTGATGACAACTTCCTCTTTCAAGTGATAGAGGAACTCACAAGGGGAGGTGTCATGCTAGACCTTGTTCTCACCAACCAGGAGGGTCTCATGAGTGATGTGAAGCTCAAGGGTAGCCTTGGCTGCAGTGATCTCAAAATGGTAGAGTTCAGGATCCTTAGGGAGTCAAAGAGGGTGTGCAGCAAGCACGTTACTCTAAACTTTAAGAGAGAGGACTTTGGCCTCTACAGGGATCTGCTTAGGAGAGTGTCATGGGACAAAGCCCTGGAGGGAAGAGGGACCCAAGAAATCTGATCAATATTCAAGGATCTTCAAGCCCAGGAGCAGTGCATCCCAAGAAAGAGGAAGGCAGGAAAGAATGCCAGGAGGCCACTGTGGATGAACAAATTGCTCCTGGACTTACTTGGCCATAAAAAGAAAGTCTATTAGGGAGTGGAAACAAGAACAGGCTAGCTGGGAGGAATACAAAGAAATTATCCAGGCAGCCAGGGATTTGGTTAGGAGAGCCAAAGCCCAGATATAATTAAGTCTAGCAAGGGACATAAAGGGGAATAAGAAGAATTTCTGCATGTACCTCAACAATAAGAGGAAGGCTATGAAAGACGTGTGTCCTCTATGGAAGAAGACTGGAGACCTAGTCATGAGCGATGCAGAGAGAGCTGGGGTGATAAGTGACTTCTTTGCCTTGGTCTTCACAGGCAAGGGCTCTAACCACACCACCCAAGTTGCAGTAAGCAAAGGTGAGAGCTGGGAGAAGGAAGATCCGCCCACTGTAAGTGAAGATCAGGTTCGAGACCATCTAAAGAACCTGAAGGTGCACAAGTCCATGGGACCCGATGGGATCTATCCACAGGTCCTGAGGGAACTGGCAGATGATGTTGCCAAGACAATGTCCATCATATTTGAAAGGTCATGACAGTCTGGTGAAGTTCACACTGACGGGAAAAGGGGAAACATCACCCCTTTTTTCAAAAAGGGAAAAAGGAAGATCTGGCAAACTACAGGCCAGTCAGTCTCACTACTGTGGCTGGCAAGATCATGGAACAAATTCTCCTGAAGGATCTACTAAGGCAAATGGAAAATGAAGATGAGGTGATTGGTGGCAACCAGCATGGCTTCACCAAGGGCAACTTGTGCCTGACAAACTTGGTGGCCTTTTCTGATGGAGTAACAGCATCAGTAGATAAGGGAAGAGCAACTGATGTCATCTACCTGGACTTGTGCAAAGTGTTTGACACTGTGTCACATGACATCCTGGACCAGTGCTGTTTAACATCTTTTTTGGCAACATGGACAGTGGAATCAAGTGCTCCATCAGAAAGTTTGTTGATGACACCAAGCTGGATGGTGCCATTGACATGCTAGAGGGAAGGGATGCCATCCAGAGGGACCTGGACAGGCTGGAGAGGTGGGCCCATGTCAGCCTCATGAAGTTCAACAAGGCAAAGTGTAAGGTCCTGCACCTGGGTCAGGGCAATGCCAAGCAGAAATTGGTGGGCGGAGAATGGCTGGAGAGCAGCTCTGAAGAGAAGGATTTGGGGGTCTCAGTTGATGAAAAACTCAACATGAGCCGACAATGTGCGCTTGAAGCCCAGAAGGCCAACTGCATCCTGGGCTGCACCAAGCGAAACGTGACCAGCAGGGCGAGGGAGGTGATTCTGTTCCTCTGCTCTGCCCTCGTGAGACCCCACCTGGAGTACTGCATCCAGTTCTGGGGCCCCCAACAGAAGAAGGATATTGAGCTGTTGGAGGGGGTCCAGTGCAGGGCCACAAAAATGATCAGAGGGCTGGAGCACTTCCCCTACAGGGACAGGCTGAGAGAGTTGGGGTTGTTCAGCCTGGAGAAGAGAAGGCTGTGTGGGGACCTGACAGTGGCCTGCCAATGCCTGAAGGGGGCCTACAGGAGAGCTGGGGAGGGACTCTTCAGAAGGGCATGTAGCGATAGGACAAGGGGTGATGGCCACAAACTGGAAGAGGGGAGATTTAGTCTAGACATTAGGAAGAAATTCTTTTCTGTGAGGGTGGTGAGACACTGGAACAGGTTGCTCAGAGAGGCTGTGGATGTCCCCTCCCTGGAAGTGTTCAAGGCCAGGCTGGATGGGGCTCTGATTCACCTGGTCTAGTGGGAGGTGCCCTGCCCCTGGCAGGGGTGTTGGAACTAGGTGATCTTTAAGGTCCCTTCCAACCCAAACTGTTCTATGACTGGATGAATGAAGACATTTCATGCCTAGTCCTACTGCTTGCAATAGCAGACCTCATGACAAGTACAGGAATGAGAAATGTTCCACTATAATTAAAGGTGACAAAACATGTTTTTATTTTACAGTTCTTTTCTGTAACTATCTTATTCTTGTAATCTGTCTACTTACCAGTAACCACGAACTAGAGAGACAGCGTGCTGAACGGAATGAGCATGCAACAGAGACATTCATGAATACATCAGTTATTCATACTCACAGTCATGTTGAAAAGAAAAACTTTGGGAACATTCTCTTGGTCTATGGTTTCAAATCATTTCTCATATGATTCTTCATCACAAAATCAGCTCCACAAAAGTGCATCAGTGTTGATTATCTCTTTAGAGAGACTGGGAATTGGATGTTACAAGAGGTCCTAAAGGAACTAAGAGGCCTCAGAGGAAATATGATAGGACAATAAGGGAAAAATTCTATGTAATTGGAAAAAAAAAAAAAAAAAAAAAAAAGCTTTATGATTGTAATCTCTTCTTTCTCTTCTTTAAACATACAATAAATATGTAAAGAAGTATCCTAGTGTTCTGTTTCTTATATGGTTTCATTAAGATTGCTTTGTGATATCAGGTATCTTCATTTTCCCTACACTCACTTCAGGTGCTTTTTCTTTATCTGAGTAGAAAGAGGTTAAAAAATGTAGGGTAAAAACTAAAAGCAAGGAAGTTATAATAATTCTGCATCAAAATTGTGCTGTTAATTTTACAAAATTTTAATGACTGCATTGCCATTATTTTCAGAAAAAAAAAAAATGTTTTAAATGCTCTAAAAATTATGCACAGATATTTTTAAATTATGTAGATTTCTAGTTCTTTAGACTAAAAATGTATCTATAATTCATTATTATTTTTTATTTGGGATTAAGCTCTTGATTTAAAACAAAACAAAACAAAAAGTTAGCTTTAGAGTTTTGAAACTTTTATAATATAGAGTGTCATTTGAAAAAGAAGTTTTAAAACTGTGTCAATATTTTGGGATAACTTTTCTAATTACATCCATATTGTGGATCTTAGATAAGCAGCATAGCTAATTAATTTTTACTATAACATGGGATTCAAGGGATTTTAGCGGTTCACAGCCAGCAGTGCAACAAAGGAGTGGTGCTTTCTTAAAATGTTGTTCATGTAGGGAGATTCATCAACAGAAAAGCAGAGTTACCAAATGAGAGTGACTCTTCTAGCCAGAAGGCTTGTATTTATTTCTTGATACATTTGCTTTCAATTATTTTTTCTTTTTTTTTTCTTTTTTTTTTTTTTTTTTTAAATCACAAGGCATTTCACTATAATTTAGCTCACACCATTATTACCCACTCATCCTCAGAGCTGTCTAAATTTGCACAGATGTTTGCTACAATGACCTCATTGTCTAACAAGCATTTTCCACTACAAGCTGATTTTAAAAAGAAACATATATCTTCCAAAACAATAAAAAAAAAAAAGACTTCTAACAAAACAGGGAGAGAGTTCTAGCATTGAGTAGAAAATTACTCATCTCTTGCTATTTATAAGTGCCATTATAATTACAATAAAGTGATAATTTTACAATGGTATTGTTCTGGATAATATCAGTGACTGACATAACTTGGTGCTTAATTTACAAAAGCAAAATACCACTTATTTCCAAGCATATTGCATATTCCTTAATTTTTATTAAGCTTAGTTGGAGCTGTAGCATACTCAACAATATGAAAATCTTATGACATAGCTAAATGTGCAAATATGAGCCATATATTTAACTTATCTGAAAAACTAGCAAACATTCAATATCCGGTAATAAGTTCATTTTTAGGCTACAGTTCTATTCTATTGAGATGCTTGTTCTCGTTGTGAATGAGAATCTCTCCACCTACAGAGTTTGCTATTGACTTTTGGAGAGTTTGTATGACTGTAGGCTAAGCATACTGAACCTTTTCTTGAAGAACCATGTATTTTAATATTATTGATACAGATATTGTATAAATGCAAGTATGAATTAAAGCCAAAATTCTATCAAAGATCAAATACGCTGTGAAGGATTCAGCCATATAGCTCTTGATATGTATCACTTATTGGTAGTTTCATTTTTAAAAACAGTATGGATATTTCAAAGTCTGCTATAGTGTGTTATTATTTCATAATTTTATTGACCTGTTATTTAGGGAAAAAAAAAAAAAAAAAGAAAGAAACTGCTTATAAAAAATGGAATTCATTTAATCTGATAATTTAATGAACAATACATTAGTTTCTATATAATATAATTTTAACTTTATCAGTTTACAGTTTTCTCTACTTGTCTAGAAATAGGATCAAAATATAAATATTAAATTAGATTGTTTCAAGATTTGATTTTATGAGAGTATTTTATTTACCTTAATAATGTAACAGTCCAATAATTGAAGAATATAAATTCGCAAACAAAACCTCATAATCTCTTGGGAAATGTCTTTCAAGACTTGCAGTGTATATTATTTTCATGAAAAATGACATTCCATATATATGAGAAGAATAAATTAAGCCTGACATATAATTAAAATCTCAAAGTAATCATTTTCTCAGTTAGACATCAATATGAGACGTATCACAATGATAAATTACAGTACCATCAGTTGACAAATATGACCTATTTCACAACATATTTCTGAAAGAAATAAATTAAACAGAACACTGAAATACTAAGTAGATTTTTTAATAGGCAAAGTAAGAGACTTTTTTTTTTGCCCAATTATTAAATATTTCTTAAGGTAGAAAAAATGATAGGTTACTTGTTGGTTTTTAACTTTCCAATAATTACTTTTTTGCAGATGTTAAAATAAATGAATTCATCACCATCCATTTTCCCTGGAACAAAAACATGCACAGTTCTTTATGTGGCTCTGTAATAAATCAACTTCTTATTTGCTCAATTTTTAGGACTTAGCAAAGGAAATGTAGTACACGACAGGCAAAATGTAAAGTCCAGCTCTTAGTTATTTTGGCATAAACATTAAGTCTATAATTTAATTTATCTACATAAGCTTTTTCACTACAAATGCTGTTATTTTGCAAACACAGCAAATTCTTGGCAGCAGGAGCAATCTCTAACTGCACTTCTGCATACAGTTACCAAGGTGATACAACAACCATACGGAGCCTTTGAGAGTTACTAGTGGTTAGATACACACCCCTTCCTGCATGACACATGCCCCTGCGTACAAGCCAGATCTCCCATCCTGGAAAGTGTGTTTCTTGTCTGATGCCCAGACATATAAATTCACAGAGCAAAAGCTGTTCAGCTTTGCAACAGTTATATTATGCAATTCACCCATGCAGGTGATAATAACATGGCCAAGGGAAACCTTAAGGAGATCAAAAGTTGCTAACAGATTCTGAGGGCAAGAGTGAAGAGAATGTGATCCTGTATTGGTATTCCTCTCAAACCTTCTGGTTAGCAGAAAAGATCTGACTACAACCAAGGAAATGTATCCCTTGTATACCAACATTGTGTCTCTGTAAGATTCTTGTCCTTGTAATTATTATCCCCCTCTGTATCGAAAGTGCCCTTGATTAGATAATCTTAAATATGCAACGACTCTCACCTTTTAAATTCCCTTACAAAGAACAAATGACTGGCTGTGTGGACAAGTAAGTGAAAGCAGGTGATATAGTAGATCTTGAATTTAATAAGTCTTACAGTATAATTTTCCAGGACATTCTCACTGGGATGACGTGGTATGGGCAGGATGAATATTACTGATCATTATGAGTGTTCATAACAAGTTAACATTGGGGCGTATATCATCCAACATCTTCATGAACAGCCTGGATGGCTCAAAAGTCATTATTAACAAATTTACAGATAACAGTGAACCAGGAAATAGTGATATGACAAATGGCAGTCTAAATCTCAACAAACTGGAGGACTGAGTCACTGGAAACCTCATAAAGTTCAGTAGAAAAAGAGCAAAGTCTAGCATGGAGTGAAGCAACTACAAATATGGATTGATATATGGGAAATGACTGGCTGAGATTCCACCAGAATCTCATCTGAAGGCAAGCAGATGCAGAAGCATCAGAAAAGAAACCTATAGCAATCTGAAGAGCAGTTATGAGGAAGTAGAAGTCAATGTCCATAGCTTCAAGAAGCTCAGATTGGGTGTCAAAAAACATTTTTTCACTTGGAGAGTGGAACAACATCAGAACACTCTGAAGAGACATCAGGGAAGCCTCAATGGCTTACACGATTCAACTAAAGACAGTCACAGGTAACCTGATTTACCACCAGTAAAGTTTTTGATTCATGCAACTTGGACAATGTGAGTGCATGAGCTTTAAGTTAACTTTTCTGTGAAAAGTTAGCACTAAACAACAACCTAAAATTGGTTCAGATTGAGATGTGACTACAGAAAAGGGCTAATGCAATCTTCACACACTTATAATTACTCCACTTCACAGAACAGAAAACATGATTAGTATTCGTGACTCTCAAAAAGGATGAAAGCATAAAAGAATAGCATAAAAGAATAGCATAAAATAATTTATGATCTGGAACAAAATTCTTTACGTAAAGACTTAAAAAGCCAATATTAAATAGATAGTATATTCTGAAGTATGAGACATTATTGCAGTACTTAGGAACCTAGCACAAGAACAGATGCTAACATTAAGGGTCCTGTAATTTAGCAGATAAAAGTAGAATAAGAGCCAATGACTGGAAGTTTAAAACTGGAGTTTTAAAGTCTTACTTCTGAATGAGGCAGAGCAATCAATAAAATCAAAGTGATAGCCTTCTTAGATCTTGATGTCTTCAAAGGCTGAGTGTGACCCCAGAAGTTATTCTTTAGCCAAATCCAAATTTGTGATTGCAGTATCAAGAAAATAGTTTGCAATGCAATAGAAAATAACCATAGAATCATAGAATTATCCAAGTTGGAAGGGACCTTAAAGGTCATCTAGTCCGACTGCCCTGCAGTGAACAGGGACATCTACAGCTGGATCAGGTTGCTCAGAGCCCTGGTATTGAAAGGCTGCTATCAGGTCTCCCCAGAGCCTTCTCTCCTCCAGACTGAACAGCCCCAACTCTCTCAGCCTGTCCTCATAGGGGAGGTGTTCCATCCTTTGGTTCATTTTTCTGGCCCTCTTCTAGACACTCTCCAACAGGTCCATGTCTCTCTTGTACTGAGGACTCCACATCTGGACACAGGACTCCAGGTGGGATCTCACCAGCACAGAGCAGAGGGACGGGATCACCTGTCTTGCTCTGCTGGCCATGCTTATTTGGATGCAGCCCAGGATACGGTTGGCTTTCTGGGCCACAAGGGCACACTGCTGGCTCACGTCCAGCTTGTCATTCACCAGTACCCCCAGGTTCCTTTCGACAGGGCTCTGCTCAATCCTTGCATCCCCCAGCTTGCATAGGTAGAAGGGGTTGTTGCAACCCTGTTGCAAGACCTTGCATTTTGCTTTGTTGAGGTTCTTGAGATTAGCATGAGCCCACTGCTCCAGCCTGTCTAGGTCTCTCTAGATGGCATCCCGTCCCGCAGGCATATCAACCACACCACACAGCTTGGTGTTATCTGCAAACCAGATTTAAGTAAAAAGACCTATCCATCTTTACATTCTCAGGATCCCAACATAAGTGGTGGAAACAATGAAACTTACAGGCAGATTTAAAATAGATACACACCAGGGCAACACTGAATTAATTTTGAAATTTCATACATCAGAGTTACTTCTGATATTTAAGATTAACGTGATAGTATTAAGGCAATGATATATTGTGTAAAGCAGGCTACAGTGGACCAACTGGAAGAAAGAGGTGTTTTTTCAGGCAATACTTATTTTATTTAGCAATAATGTTATGTGATAATTTACAGAGTGTATTTTGGAAGTGTTATTTATGATTTTTGAATAAGATTGGCTAGGAAGTCATCAAATGGATAAACATCTATATTTAACACATGGTAAAGAATATTGATTTATATTATTACCAGACAAAATATTTGAGGTATTTTGGACCTTTCCACAGGACTGACCTCTGATTTTGTTTTGGTTTGTTTGGGTTTGGTTTGTTTTTGTTTTGTGTGTTTGTTTCTTGTTTGGGTCATCAACAATATTATCAAAAGCAGTTAGTATGCAACTTCTCTTCCTAAAGAGAAGTAGATTGTAATCACATCAATACAAGCAATCAAAAAAGCTCCTCCATTTACTAAAATGTTTTTAAAATATTGTAGATATTTATTTTACCTTCTCTGTACCAGAAAAGTGCAGAACTACCTTCCTTCTTAATAACTTTCTTGAAAAGTGATACACTGAGGCCAAAAACTGATAAGTTTCTTTCATGTTACCCATTTCCCTGAACATCTAACTGTTTTATTTATGCATCACATGCTGGGAGTAGCTGATGCAAATCTCTGACTAGGCACTGTTGAGGTATTTTCTGTCCACATTTAGTATCTTGTTGTGGTTTAACCCAGCAGGCAGCTGAGCACCACGCAATCTTTCACTCACTCTCCCCTCCTGATGGGACAGCATAGAGAATTGGGGGAAAAACGAACAAAACAAGTAGAACTCCTGGGTTTAGATCAAAAACAATTTACTAAGACATAAAATTAAGAGAAAAGGAAAATAATTATAATAATGATAGTAATATAATATATATTTACAAAACAAGCGATGCCCAATGCAATTGCTCACCACCCGCCGGCTAATGCCCAGCCAGTCCCTGAGAAGTTGCTGCCTTCCCTGTCCAGCTCCCTACAGTTTTTGCTATTTTTCTCACATGACGTTATATGGTATGGAACATCCCTTTGGCCAGTTTAGGTCAACTGTCCTGGTTCTCTCTCCTCCCAACTCCTTGTGCTCCCCCAACCTGCCTTGGTGGCAGGACAGTATGAGAAGCTGAAACATCCTTGGCTCTGTACAGCACTACTCAGCAACTGCCAAAGCATTGGTGTGTTATCAACATTGTTTTTCTCTCAAGGCCAAAACATAGCTTCATACCAGACACTATGAAGAAAAAATCAACTCTGTCCTAGATGAAACCATGACATATCTCAAGACAAGAAGATAAAATTATTATATTAGCTATATTAGATAATTTTATGTGATTTCCTAGAAAATGTGACAGATATAAATATATTTAGCCAAAAGGAAGAACTCTAGGACTTTTTTTCCTCCTTGTTTTCCAATAGGTTTAATGGTAGTAAATATTCAGAATTTAGATTTCCTTCTTATCTTTATTATATTTCATTTTTGAAAACAGGAGTTTCCATGGTGAATATATCTGTTTAGGTAATTTAAACAGTCTCTATTTTATTTATGCCTTACTTCATAGACTTTTCTTTAAGACACACTAGGCAAAATCAATTTACTTTGTTTTTTCTTAAGGGCTTGCTGAAGTAATCTTTTCACAAACAGCAGACACACCCAAAATATCTATGGCAAAATCTGAATAAACAAAGAAAAAGAAATAGAAAAAGAGAGAAAGAGACAAAGAGCTTATAGTATCTGCCAGGTAGTAAGTCTGTTGAGAGACAGAACAACTGAGAGACGATTTAACAATTTTAAATTCTGTGGCTTTTACAACTCTAACCTGGCAACAAATCTTTGAGTGGACCTTTTCCAACATTAAACAGTAATTAATTCACAGACTTTTAAATTTTTATATGAAGTTAGTAGTGATATTACTAGTTTAATACAGCTAATATTTCATGTATCTTACCTAAACCTGATATTTAGATTATCTGTAGATACATTTATATATTCTGATATGCAAGAGAGTTAAAAATAAATTATTTGTTCTCATTTTCTGGCTCTATACCAATTGAAAAAAATATTTTTAGCATCCATAACCTGTCTTATTTAAGTCCTACCAGTATTTCTTATCTACTTGCTTCAATAATTCTGTACATCAGCTATTATTTTTTACTAATATTGCTGAAATAAATGCATGATTGGTCCCTAGAAGTTACTAAATGGAAATTCTATTCTGTTAATAAACACCATCTGCTTTCTTTTTTCCTGCCCCTCCCTCTCATCATCAATGAAGACAAGATCAGTCTTGACATTTTTAGCATGGTTCTCAAACTCATCTCAAAAGTATTTCAGGAAAATTACTGAATTCCTATAGTGGCACTCCTGTGGAAACATCAAGACTCTTTCATTATTTATAGTGTTTAATAATTGTTTTATAATTCATTTTTAAAAATAATCGTAGTAGTACAAACAAGTTCAAATGATATTTAATAACATTATTATAAATAATTATGATATCCAGGATAGCCAGTTTTCAACAGAAGAATAATCTATAAATGAAGTTCTTTTTTCTTCTTCATCATCAATTGAAAAGCACAAAAATGCCTGTTGTATTTAAATCAAATAATTTCACCATATATTTTATCAGTAAAATTGTTAATGATGTCAATTATTTTAACTATGATTTTAACTGTGCCATGTACCTGTGGATTAGCTGTAAAATAACCTAGTAAGAACAAAAGGAAGCAGTGTTCAAAGCAGGACTAGGTGCACTGAAGTCCCTTGCTGTGTGGTACAAGATGTTATGTTGCTTTCTTTGTTAGCAGCTGTACTTTCCCTCCCCACTCACAATGAATAAAGCTGCTTTTTGTATCTCAGGACAACAGGAAATGGAAAAGTGCATCAAACTCTTCTGTTCTAATACCAAAATAATCTTATCATAAATTTTATAAAAATGGCAGAACTACACTGTGACTTGACCTAAATTTTCAAATGGGGGATTAATTGTAACATTTATCCTCTATACACTAATGCCCATACACAGACCCTGGAAGCTACTAGGAAAAAAATATGCATTTCAACATTTTTTGTTATCACTTTCAGTGAAATATTTTTATTTTCAGTAGCCTATTTCATATTTTTCTCATCATTTATTTATTTATTTATTTGTTTTCCCAGGAGTATTGTGCTATATAGGTGTATTTCTCTGATGAGTTTTTTCTCAAATTCTTGAGAAAATGAACATAAAGTAATAAATGCATAATGGTACTAAATCTCAACCAAACAGTCCACTTGACATGGAAGAAAGAAAGACAGAAGGGAAAGAAGGGGGAAAAGGGGTAAGGGTACAGATTTAAGTTTATGATATTGAGAATAGAAGGCCGGGGTGGGTTTTTCTGCTTCTGTGGTTTATTTTACACTTAATTTGACTACTTAATTTGTATGCGATTGCAGGGGCTTACACATGATGGCCCATCACATTACTTCTATTGATGATATCATTTTATATGTTTCCATCAAAAGCTTTATTCTCAAGGAGCAAAACATTAGTATATTCCCTTATGCCAAGAAAGTGCACTGTAGATGCATGTGTTCTGCAGACTATCAGATACTCTGGAATTTTTTGCCAACTTTCAGCTCAACTGAAAATATCTCAAGGATGATGGTGGGTCAGAGAAAGAGATGTTGGCAGGTCTCGTTATTTTTATTTATTTTTAAGATAGTGAATAATACTACTTCCCATATAATTATTTGTTTATGTTCTGTATTTTCTAACATTTCAAAAGAAAGTATTTTAAATGATCACTGATTATGAAAGATATATCCCTTCTTTTTGAAATCATTTTACATCTGTATCGGAACCCTTCGAATATGTGCCTCCACTACTCATCCTGCCCTTTCATGATATCTCTGTCTATCATTTTTCTTTATTGCAGTGATGGGTTGCTAATCATTTCTATCTTAGGTTTTAAATTACATATTCATAATGAAGCACTTAAGTATGTGGTCTGATATTTAGGGGTACTAAGTATGCAGATGTTTCATCAGTAAGCTAACAAGGAACTACTACAATCAAAACTGTTGAAAAATGAATGCTAGGTAGAATCAGATCTGAAAATGTTGATTGCAGGGTTATACACATTTAAAAAGAATGCAAGAACAGAAATGGAGATTGCTCTGGTGTGATTATCATTTCAATACATCTATTCTCTCATGTCAAGGAATAAGACATGAAATGAATGTAACATAATGAGTTTTCATTTCTTTTCTAGACGCATGTAAAGATAGGTAGCCTCTTAGGAAGTCAGAAAAACAGGAACGGAAAATAAAAATACATATATCTCACGGAACATAGTTGCCTTAATGCAGCTCTCAAAGAAGTAGCTCTAACCATATGCAAGGTGACTCCAGTGAACTAGAACATTGGAGCTTAGTTTATTTGATTTTGGTATTCCTGATTTTACAGAATAAAG